>CM041778.1:107799869-107920690 GCA_023374045.1 Limonium bicolor
ATGTTAGTTTATTTGGGTTGAAACTTTATAGTTAGGCTAACGTATTTGATACTCATCCAGTCACGCTCCATTAAGATATAAACACGTGCAAGAAAATACAAACCATACTATGAAGACGTTTTAGTTTTAGGTAGGGTAATTCTCATACCCGTTTTGTGTTCACATATAGTATGGAGGGTGATTGGATGCATGGTGCGAGGGATCACTTAGACAGAGCTGAAAAGAGTTTTGCAAAGCGGCTGTGCAGCACAAGCACAGGATAAAGGCAGTGAAAAATTCCATGTCCTTGTGTAGGCTGCAGTGTTATAAGGTAAATTTCAAGCATCGAGGAAATTGAATTCCATCTGAAGACCCGCGGTTTCCTGACACATTATAGACGATGGCCTTTTCATGGAGAATCTACTGAAAATGATGATGTGTCCTCATACAGCCATGATAGGTGTCACTTAAGAACAGACCATAAATTTGATACCACTAACGAGTCGGAACTCCCAAGTAGTTCATTAGTCAATGATAGTGAGATGAGTTACCATGATGAACGAATAGACGAGATCCTTGATATGATGAAGGACAATTTTGTCAATAGGTTGGATGAGTATCAAAGGTTATTGGACACATCCAAGACGGCCTTGTACCCGACATGCATTAAGTACACAAAATTAACGGATGTACTAAGTTTGTTCAATCTGAAGGGGAGATATCGATGAAGTGACAAGAGTTTCACAGAACTTCTTGAACTGCTTCATGATATGCTTCCAGATGGGAACGGTCTCCCTACCACCACCCATGAGGCAAAGAAATGAATGTGCCCAATTGGAATTGAATCCAGAAAGATTCATGCATGTCCAAACAACTGTGTGTTGTATAAGGGTGATTGTGAACCTCTAGACAATTGTCCAAAATGTTCATTGTCCCGATACAAGGACAAGGATGGTGACTTCTCTGTTAAAAAAAAGTCCTCCAGCTAAACTTGTGTGGTATTTGCCCATCATACCTAGATTCAAATGGTTGTTTGCCAATTTGAAAGATGCAAAGAACTTATGATGGCACGCGAAGGATAGAAAAAAGTGATGAGAAATTAAGACATCCAGCAGATGGACCTCAGTGGAGAAACATCAACAAACGGTTCAAAGAACATTTTGGGGATGAGGATAGGAATCTAAGACTTGGGTTATGTATTGAATGGATGAACCCAAATGACACATTCTGTAGTCAACACAACACTTGGCCCATTTTGTTAGTGATCTACAATTTTCTCTCATGATTGTGTATGAAACGTGAGTACACAATGTTATCACTCCTGGTATCTAGTCCCAAGCAGCCATGTCATAACATTGATGTATATCTCGCCCCACTAATTGATGATTTAAAGTTATTGTGGAATGAGGGGACCATGGTGTTATGCCCCAGATTTTTTTCCTTTCTAATTCTCAAAGGGAGTTCTTATTGATTTCAGTCTTACAATAATGTTTTTATGACATTCTCCTAGTGTTAGTATGGTGGCTGGTGGAAGGAGGGTTAAAGTCGTCCTTTTCATTTTATTGATAATTAAGGAGTTAGGAAGTTATTTTTTTTCTTTTTCTTTTTATATTTCCTAACTTTCTTTTCTTATTATCTATTCACGCTCTTCTCCTTCCACGATAGTTTCCTCCTCCTCCTCAACCCTCTCTCACTTTTCATATCTTCTTCCTCCCTTTGCTTCTCTTCCTTTTCATCAATCTCCTCCCTATAATCAATCGATGGAGATTTGCTAATGGAGTTTCGGTGTTGGTAGTCGGTCGATCGTCAGGTCTGATTTGTACATTTCAGTTCTCTTCTCCATTGAGTTTTCTTTTCTCCTTTCTGATTTTGATTTTGTATTTGGGAATGGTCCAATTCGAGGGATTGTCGTTCGAGTGGGAATTCGAGGAAGACGTTTCGTGCAGAGATCACTTAGCTTCGGATGTGAGGTAGGTGGTAGATGGATTCGGTTGTGTATGTTCACCCACGGGGGTTTCGTTCAGTTTCTATTGTGAATTCTTTAACTCTCTGATTGATGATGTTTTAGGTTGATTTTGATGTGCGGTTGATGCGTTAAAACCCGTGGAAATGTGTTTTCGATTGGCTATTTTGCTACTAAAAGTTATGTATGTTTTGTGGGGGATTTGTGGCTTGGTTCTGGCTGATTTCCGCAAGTGATTTTGCAGTTTCGCAGTGTCCGAACATGTGTCCGAACATTGAAGTTCGGACATCATACGCCGGCAGATTTTCAGACTCTCGGTTTATGTCCGAACATGCAAGGTCGGACGCATGTTCGGACATGCCGTGTTTTTGGCATAACTTCTTCGTCTGAGCTCCGTTTTGAGTGCCGTTTGCGGCGTTGGATTCCTCTTTTCGAGTACTATCTGTTTTGATATGTTTTAGCACATGTATATGTGCAATTTTATTTTAAAATCTTTGATAAGCCTTTGAACTCTTATAGCTCTTAAAGTGAGTTTCAGCTTCTGACTTTGGTTTTGACTTCGTATTTCATTGGTCTTTGCTTAAGACTTCTGTTTCAGCTTGTGAATTCTGTTTTTGATTGTATTAAACCTTGGGCTTGGGTGTTAGCATTCAGCAACGTCCTCTATTCTGTTTTGATTAAGCTTATGCTTTCTGCTCTGGTCTGATAAAGACTTCCGTTCTGTTCTGTATAAGGCTTTGATCTATCTGAAAGCTTCTATTTGGGACCTAGTATCTCTGTATCTGAACCATGGATGGCTGGTTTAGCTATCTCGTAGCGCGCTGCGTAGGACGTCCTTCTGTTTCACGGGTGATGTCCCCGTTCTGTTCACAGGTGTTCCACCTGTTCGTTTACGAGTGAGGTTCCTCATTCTGTTCACGAGTTGTTACTCGTTCTGTCTGTATGCTTTGAATGCTAGTGTCCCACTTCTGTTTGGATTCCGTTCTGCTGTTTTGACAGACTTATGTGTGCTTTCTGTCCTTTGGATACCTCTGTTTGTTTGTACTGCTTCCGCCTGCTCTCTGTCTGATTGCAAACTCAGATAGGCTGCTGTGTGCTTCCTGTCTGTTGAGGATTTCTAATTTTGTAAAGTGCTATACTTCGTCTGCTCTATCTGTATTTGATTTGAGATGGTCTGCTGTGTGCTTACCATCTTCTGCTAAGTTCTGGATTTTGCTAAGCTTCTGATTTTGCTAAGCTTCTGATTTTGCTAAGCTTCCGATTGTGTTTAAGTTTTGAGTTTGTTAAGCTTCTGAGTTCGTCAAGCTTTCAGCTTCAGTTTACCTTATGCTATTAAGTGTATGTTTTGACCACCGCTTAGCTCCTTGTGTTTTAGAGTTCAGTCTATTTGAAAGACTTCCGCTTTGTCTCTGATTTTGCTCTGGCTAAGCGCTTTCGTATATGTATATATGTATGTTCAGTATCTGTTTTGAGCATGCTCAGCTGATGAAGTTTATCACCTGCTGAGCTAGAGTTTGGCTCACCCCTATCTCCGTCTGATTTGCAGGTTTTAGTTCATGCTTGGAGATTCAGTTTTAACTTTTTGTCTTGGCATTTGAGTTTTGTATTCAGCTTGTTTGGCCATGGTGCCCAGTTGTAATTAGATTATGCTTTGTATTTCAGTTTCGCTTCCGCCTGTGTATTGTAAAGACATGTTGTAATCTTTATTTGGTAATATATGAGTATTAGTTCTATTTTGGGGTTTCGATAGTGTAGCCTTGCGTATCTTAGGTAATAAGCGCGCGGCGTGTAACGGTCTCTCAACCAGGGTGGTTTTGGGGTCGTTACACGTGGTGTATGATGCTTACGCACGAGAAAATTTCACTCTCAAGGCGTTGTTGTTCTATACTGTCAACGACTTCCCTGCCAATGAGAACTTGTCTGGATTCACAGTGAAAGGAACCTTTGCTTATTCTGTATGCGAGGATGACACATGTTCAGACCGTTTGAAAAACTATGGTAAAAATGTTTACATGTGTCATCGATGACTTCTACCTGAAGATCACCCTTATCGAAAGAAGAGAAAACTGTTCAACGGTAAGGCCAAGACTCATGTAGCGCGTCTACCGTTGACCTATGAGGAAGTGTATGCAAAGTTAAGCACATCGTAAATATTTTGGAAACACATCAAAGCTGGCAAAAACATTTGGAAAACGTTTTATCTTTTGGGAATTACCGTATTGGCGTCATCTGCCTGTGAGACACTGTTTGGATATCATGCAAATCGTGAAGAACGTCGGTGAGACAGTGAACGGGACTTTGCTCAACATTCCAAACAAAACAAAAGTTGGTTAGAAAGTTAGGAAAGATACACAAGCCATGGGTATACGAGTAGTGTTACACCCACAAGAGAATGGGAAACGAATATACCTACCTCCTGCATGCTATACTCTTTCAAAGAATGAAAAAGTTAGCTTTTGTAAATGTTTGCACTCGGTAAAAATACCATCTAGGTACTCTTCAAACTATAAGAACATAGTATCAATGAAGGATTTGAAGCTGTTAGGAATGAAGTCTCATGATTATCATGTATTAATGTTACATCTTCTTCCAAGGGATATTGCCAGATAATGTGAGAAATGTTCTAACCCGATTATGTTTCTTCTTAAATGTTGTTTGCTGCAAGGTAATTGATGTCAACTCCCTCAATGATCTACAACATGAATTTTTAGTCATATTATGACAACTTGAGATGTATTTCCCACCATCTTTTTTGACATAATGGTGCACTTAATTGTCCACATTGTTCAAGAGATCCAATTTTATGGTCCGGTCTACTTACAATACATGTACCTTTTTGAACGATACATATGGGTATTCTGAATAGTAGAATAAATAATAGATATCCCCCAAAATGGAGCATAATTAAAGCAATAGTGACCGAAGAAGCCATAGAATTTGTAAAAGATTATTTGAAGGAAGTAGAAGAAATTGGAATTCCAAAACCGTGACACTATAGAATATTTAAGGGTAAAGTTGTCATCGGTAGAAGGTTTGTGCAAGTTCCACGTCATCTTATTCACCTAGCACATTTGTTTGTGTTACAGCACGTTGTGGTTGTTGAACCTTTCTTCGACACCCATATGGCTGAGTTGAGACAACAAAATCCCACCAAAGACCATCTTTGGCTGACAAAAGAACAAAACCAAGTGTTTGTACAACGGTTCAAAGATCATGTGTTTAAACTAGCTTCACCAGATCCAAAAGATGTTAGTGAAGATATAAGAAGTTTAGCAGTTGGACCTGAAACTAATGTTATATTGTTTGAAGGGTATGACATTAATGGATATACGTACTACACTACATGCCAAGATGCTAAGTCAATAAACCAAAACAGTAAAAATAGACGCAGCAACCACTAAATACCAATTCGGTAACCTATCTCAACTATTAAGAAGCTCTAGTTGGTATTATGGTGTTATCGAGGACATTTGGGAACTCGACTACCACGTTGATTCTTTTCTAGTGTTCCGCTGTAACTGGGTAGACAACTGATGTGGATACCAAAAATGACGGAGGACTCACTTTTGTTGATCTTTCACGTGTCAGCTTAAAGATAAACAATTTTTCTTGGAAAGGGATTGTTATCAAGTGTGGTATGTTAAGGACTCGAAAGACTGCACGTGGTTTGTTGTTCTTCTAGGGGGTTTTGATTGAAAATGAAAACAATGACGATGATGTGAGGTGAGAGACAAAACAAACTTGTTTCCTAGATGATTGCGAGATTTGAATGATGATTTGTAAAATGACTTGCTTTACATAAGTTCAGACCATGATGACTGATGAGGGTGTTTTGGTTGAAAATTTAAAATTATCTAAGCTTTTGTGTCAGGTAATACTAAAAATAGGGTATATATGTTCTAAGTTTGATAGGTCATCCATTTTTTGTTTGTTGTAATGTCATTTCAACTATTTTTATTGGTATGTTTAACATTTATCTTAATATGTCTTGATCTAATGTTCATTTTTTTTTCCTTAGTGGCTGATTGTTGGGCAAAATAGTGTTGAAACTATCTTGCTAACTATGGGTAGTGAACCCAGTCATTGTAGTACAACAAGGTCGTATCCACAGGGACTTCGTAACTATCTAGCTAATTATAAGCTTAGTAAATGTGCAAGAGGATATATACAAAAGTGCATAAATGTAAATTATGGGTTTTGGGTTTTTGGGTTGTAATTGGAGAAATAAAGAAAAGCAATAAACACTAAACTAACTATCTAGGATAGGTGTAGCCCGGGATGGATATTTGCACCCGTCCTCCCCTTACTACCGATTGTCGAACCTCGAACTCATAGCTAAACCACGGGAACGCTTAATTAATTAGCAACCTAATCTAGGCCTACTAATCCTAACCAATTTAATCGAGACTTCTCATTCAGCTAAGCCCCGGGTCAATCGATAGCACTAAGCTCAAGTTCCACTAAGGTTGCAATGTAGTCTAATCTCAAAATTATCGAAATCAGAGTACACCGTTTTAGTCTCTAACAGTTTAGGTTCTATCTCTGAATACCATTTTGATAGAATCCCACAATAATGCTAAACTAATCGGTAGGCCAAACCAACCAATTTAACACATAGAAGACAAATTGAGCAAAACCCTTAACAAATCCCCAAATCATGAGCAACAAGTTTAGAAGTCATAAACACTCAATAATCATCTTCATTAAGCTCAAAGACTAAAATAAAACCATAAATGAGTTCAAGAATCTACAATGGAGTTTAGGGATTTTGGGACAAAATCCCCAATCCCTAGCTACAAATGATTCTACACAGCCATAGAGAAAAAAAAGCATAAAAGGGAGAAGAAGAAGCCATTAATGGAGCTTGGAAGCTTTGGAGAAGGTGAGCTCTTTCTTCTCTTCTTTCTCCTCTTCTTTCTCTTCTTCTTCCCCTTCTTTTTCGCCCTCTTTCTCTGTTTTCGACTGGTGGATCGTGGTTGAAGAATGGGGAGAAGTGTCCCCAAAATTCCCGTTTTAAAACTCAATTCTGGGCAAATTTTACGACCGACCGACCTTGTGACCGGACTTGCAAGGTCGGTCGGAGTCAGTAGCGATTTTCGGGCGCGTTTTTAAGTTCGACCGAACTTGCAAGGTCGGTCCTAAGGTCGGTCGATTCCAGTAGCTTGCAAAAACGCAAATCTGGGCAAAATTTCGACCCGACCGACCTTGCGACCGGACTTGCAAGGTCGGTCGGAGTCAGTATAACTTCAAAACGCTGTATCTTCTTCGTTTTAACTCCGATTTTGGATCCGTTTGCGCCCACGCGTTCCTCTCTTCGTCTACTTTACTCCTAGCTATGTTACTCCTCCTGTTTAAACAATAAATGTGTAAAACACCAATGAAACACAAAACTAGAGGAAAACAAGCTAGAGTGGAGAAATGAGCATGAAAAGTGTTGATTAAACATATGAAATACACCCCTAAAACATGCTCATTTGGACACTCATCACACCCCCACACTTACCTTTTTGCTTGTCCTCAAGCAAAACCAAGCACCCATGCAAGTAAGGAATGCTCAAGACTAACAAACACTAACATGAATTGTAGGATAAAAGAAGAAGCAAAAAGTGATTAAAACCTTTGAGGAGTGTGAACCATCTCTTAGTGGTGGCATGTGTGTGCTTAGGGCAAAACAAAATCTAGAGTTTCGGGGTATGATCCAAAGTGCTTCAAAGTTCTAAAGATTAGGTGACTTGGAGAGCTTTTACCATGTCCAACTTCTCTCAAGAATGGGCATTGAGAAGAAAACAAAAGGAAAAATAGATTTATGCATTTGTTTCACTTTTGCATAAGAGATGAGAAGATAAAATTTTGGCATCATGCCTTTGCATTTAAGAACACTCAACTCTCATTGTTGGTTAACAATGGCGTCTCACAAGTCCCTTGATGGATTTTCACAAAGAAGCACCCCTTAGCAATCCCTAAGAAAGAAGACAGAAGGAACCCCAAAGCAATAAAAATCCAACCATACAAGATCACTTGGCCACACCGCATGTAAAATGCTCCTCAAAAGCAATCAAAATGAAAAATTTAAGCATTTATCCCACAATTCATAACAGTATTTGTTCTTAATGAGAACAACTCACAACACAAGGGTCCAAGTTTTTTATTTTGGACAATCGCAAGATAAGCATGAGATCTAACATTTAAGCACGCAATTCACCGAAAAGGTCACTCCCCCACACTTAACTTGAACAATGTCCCATTGTTCACCAAACAAACCGGGGAAGGTTTCAGAAGACCTTTTCAGGAAGCAGGCAAAAGAGGAAACACAAGGGACATAAACACCATTATACCACAGCGCTATCCCCAGATTTGCAGATTCAAAATTAGAAGAGAGAACGAAAACTAAAAGAAACTAGTACTCCCCTGAGATTGCTATTGCTATCAGTTTGTAGAACTCCCCCACACTTGAGCTTCAGCCTCAAGTAGCGTAGCTTAGTTGCGGTGTGGACTGGAAGGTGCACCTGCATAAAACACTAGAAGCAACCAAACTACAACTGGAGTTAAGGGTTAGCAAAAACAAAACCAAAGGAGAACGAAAACAAAAACAGGAAATAAAAATAGTGGAGTCGTTGTGGGCAAATATTAAAGGAAGGGTGAAACGAGTACTCCCCGATAAGATGAAGGAAGATAGGGTGCCCGCACAATTGCAAGTGGGAGGGGTCGTTGAGGTGCTACCTTCAATCGTTGGAGATGAAGGTCCTCTTGGAAAATTTCGCCAGAGGTTCCTTTGTAATTGTTCCTAATTCCATCCCTTTTTCAGAGGGGCTTACCTGTTTCCAAAATATTCACAACACAGACGCCACCAATTGGGCGTAAAAGGGCAAGTCCAAAGAATGCCAAAATAGCCCATTATTGAAAACAATGCAAATCTAAACTAACAGAATTTAAAAGACAGGACACGAAATGAAATCCGGGTTGCCTCCCGGTAAGCGGCCCTTCTTTAAGGTCTTTGGCTAGACCATACCACCGTGAAGTCATCCGGGATCGAATATGAACGTTGAAGTCGGCTTCAACGGGTGGGTTGGGCGGGCATCATCTAGCAATGAAGAACGACCCGGATCAAAAGGAAATGTGGCCTCAACACTTAGGATGTGAAAGTGTAAACTCCACCGATCGTTCATCAGGTGGAAGTGTTGAGGTGGGTGATCCTTGGTACGAGGATCAAACTGTGGTGGAGCCTCCTCTTCAAATTCAAGGATGTAAACATCATCTTCAGTGAGCGGTGCAGGGAGAACTCCGGAGCGGACTTTGTCTTCAATCTTTGGTCCCGGATCAAATGGGAAGGTGGCCTCCACTTAGCGGGTGTACGTTGAGCTTCCACCCAACTTCATTAGTGCACGGGTGGGGGCCTTGATCCTTCAAATGAAGATCAAAGTTAGTGGGCTCCTCCTCCTCAAATTCAAGGATGTAGACATCCTCGACCTCGGGGTGAGGCTCATAGGAAGAGCCGAGGTGGACATCAACTTCAGAGGGGGATGGCTCCTTGAAGTCGGTGGTGGTACTCTCCTCTGAGGAGTCAGAGGGAGACAGTGTCTCCTCCTTCTCAAAGTTGAGGATGTGAGCATCCTCGTGATCTTGATGGAGCACGGAGAAGGCGGGGAAATATTGGTAGCTGACTTCAGAGGGAGAAAGCTCCTTGAAGTCAGAGTGGAGACTCTCTTCTGATGAAGTGTCTTCATAGTCAAGCCGGGGGTGGAGTGGTGCTGGGCTTTCAGATTCGCACAGGGGAGGAGTTGGAGAGTAGCTCAAGTCCTCAGCAGGCTGTTCCACATCATGAACTGTTTCGCTCTCAAGTTGTTGCAATCTGATCGATCTGAGCTTGAACATTCATGTTGAAGGTATTTGCTTCATGGTAAAAGTATCTTGCATAGTCGAGTTAGGCTTGCAAGAAGAGATAAGATCAGACATGAGCTCCTCCAAACTGGGTGAATCAACCTCTACTGTGATCTCAGGACAGTGAGCGCTCTCGTGGTCTCCTCCACACTCTTGGCACACAAGCCTCCGGTAGACATATGAGTTGAGGTCCTCCATAAGAGCTCTCAATTCTGCCATTGTTGTTGGACATTGGGGGCTCTCATGATATTCTCCGCACCTCTGACATACATCCCATTGATTAGTTCTCTGCGCCATAGGAGTAACCGTACCAACCTCCTGCTTGATCGTAGTGACCATCCATCAGAATTAAGTACCTAAAAAAAAACAAAAATTTATACACAAAATGGGCAAATAAATGAAATGAAAATCTGCACAAAAACTAAACAGATAATAAACCAGATAGTTGGACCGAAGTCCCCGGCAACGGCGCCAAAAACTTGTTGGGCAAAATAGTGGTGAAACTATCTTGCTAACTATGGGCAGTGAACCCAATCATTGTAGTACAACAAGGTCGTATCCACAGGGACTTCGTAACTATCTAGCTAATTATAAGCTTAGTAAATGTGCAAGAGGATATATACAAAAGTGCATAAATGTAAATTATGGGTTTTGGGTTTTTGGGTTGTAATTGGAGAAATAAAGAAAAGCAATAAACACTAAACTAACTATCTAGGATAGGTGTAGCCCGGGATGGATATTTGCACCCGTCCTCCCCTTACTACCGATTGTCGAACCTCGAACTCATAGCTAAACCACGGGAACGCTTAATTAATTAGCAACCTAATCTAGGCCTACTAATCCTAACCAATTTAATCGAGACTTCTCATTCAGCTAAGCCCCGGGTCAATCGATAGCACTAAGCTCAAGTTCCACTAAGGTTGCAATGTAGTCTAATCTCAAAATTATCGAAATCAGAGTACACCGTTTTAGTCTCTCAGTTTAGGATTCTATCTCTGAATACCATTTTGATAGAATCCCACAATAATGCTAAACTAATCGGTAGGCCAAACCAACCAATTTAACACATAGAAGACAAATTGAGCAAAACCCTTAACAAATCCCCAAATCATGAGCAACAAGTTTAGAAGTCATAAACACTCAATAATCATCTTCATTAAGCTCAAAGACTAAAATAAAACCATAAATGAGTTCAAGAATCTACAATGGAGTTTAGGGATTTTGGGACAAAATCCCAATCCCTAGCTACAAATGATTCTACACAGCCATAGAGAAAGAAAAGCATAAAAGGGAGAAGAAGAAGCCATTAATGGAGCTTGGAAGCTTTGGAGAAGGTGAGCTCTTTCTTCTCTTCTTTCTCCTCTTCTTTCTCTTCTTCTTCCCCTTCTTTTCGCCCTCTTTCTCTGTTTTCGACTGGTGGAGTCGTGGTTGAAGAATGGGGAGAAGTGTCCCCAAAATTCCCGTTTTAAAACTCAATTCTGGGCAAATTTTACGACCGACCGAACTTGCGACCGGACTTGCAAGGTCGGTCGGAGTCAGTAGCGATTTTCGGGCGCGTTTTTAAGTTCGACCGAACTTGCAAGGTCGGTCCTAAGGTCGGTCGATTCCAGTAGCTTGCAAAAACGCAAATCTGGGCAAAATTTCGACCCGACCGACCTTGCGACCGGACTTGCAAGGTCGGTCGGAGTCAGTATAACTTCAAAACGCTGTATCTTCTTCGTTTTAACTCCGATTTTGGATCCGTTTGCGCCCACGCGTTCCTCTCTTCGTCTACTTTACTCCTAGCTATGTTACTCCTCCTGTTTAAACAAAATATGTGTAAAACACCAATGAAACACAAAACTAGAGGAAAACAAGCTAGAGTGGAGAAATGAGCATGAAAAGTGTTGATTAAACATATGAAATACACCCCTAAAACATGCTCATTTGGATACTCATCACTGATCACTTGATAGATGATCACCTGATGGACAATCCAGTTTGAGAGTTCCTCACGACTGGAGAAGCTGAGCCACCATAGCTAGAGAGGCCAGCTGAGCGGGTCACAGTGGTGGTAAGAAGGCTTTGAGAAAGTTTGTTCCCATACAGGAGGCTGGGGCTGGCCGTTCACAACAAACTGAAGAGCCAGTAGTTGCTCCATCGTCTGAAATCAAAGAAAAAAAGTGGGACCCTACACGAGTGCTGAAGGCAAATAGAGCCCCCCCCCCCCCCCTCACGAAGTTGGTGCAGTTCAATGAGTACCAACAGCCCAACAGACAATGGAAAATGATTTCATTGCATACGAGGGCCATCTGGTTAAGACGTACTACAATATCAACCACAATTGGAGGCAAGCACCTAAAGCGTTGAAGGACATCATGTTTGAGGGCTTTCAAGTATATTTTTTAAAATATAAGAGTTTCTTATTATGTGTCACTAACCTAGTGTTCATGAGTGTAGGCTTGGTTTTACGTAGATGCCGCTTTTAAGGATCGTGTGCTGCAGGCAATGGGTCGACAGTTCCGGGACCATAGGCATCTGCTCGCCAAAAACTATATCTTATGTGAGAAAATCCAAAAGATGCTGGTGGCGAAAGGCTATCGTGTGAGAAGTACGAGGGTAGGCTCGTCAATCCGAGCAGTTTAAGGTGGATTTAATTGTCCTATTCTCTTATTCGTATGTTATTAATTAGTATAATTCACCTTACATAATATGTATCTAACTATATATTTATGCAGACACTTCATGAGAAATAATAGAAAAGCGAAGAAAAATTTGTACCCTCATCACTTGGATGACAAAGGTATCGCCAAGCGTTCAATAGAGTGGGAGAAACAAGGTTTGCTACCATCAGATGGCTCTCTGAGTGTCAATGATAAGAAGGTGCAAATCTGGAAACTCAGTCGCATTCCCAAAAAATCGCATCCCAAAATCCTAAGTACCATGACCCCACGAGAAACATTATTAGTAAGTATTAAAATTCTAAAACAGTATAATGATTATTAATTCAAAATTGGAAATTTGGTTTGGGTAACTTTCTCCTAATTAATAATAACATGTGCATTATTCATAATTAAATGAGTTAAGCTCTCAAGGGACCCAGGGTACTTGGACTCCAATTAGGCATCATGAACCTCTTTCTCACGCTCTTAGAAAGACGGATCATCCAGGTTGCGCTATTGGTTTTGGTGGCCAAGTTAAAATCCGCCAAGCTTTTGGCAATCCCAGGTCCAGGCAAGACGGGCAAGGAAAGATGATGACGTACGAAGAGAATTGAATCGAGGTTTGAGCAGAGGATCGCTGAGGCTGTGTTTAGAATTCGAACCGAGATGTATAGTCAAGAGGTTTCTAGATCACCAATTGGCTCACCCATTTAGACGGAGAGTACATCAGTACGGAAGAGTAGCCTCCACTTGGTTGATCCGTTTCATATGCATCTCTCCAGGTTAGACCAAGATGTTAGTTACAATATATGAGAATTAAAATTTTCACTTGTTGTTGGCATTTTTAAAACATGTTTAAATGTTTTCCTTTAATATTCAGAACTCTTCTGTGTGTGATAAGCCTCAGACTTATCATATTATAGTAGTTAGAATTATAAGATTTATGAAAATAAGGTCAAAATAGCTAGTGTGGAGGGTAATTTTTTGGTATGAGGGGGTCTATCTAAGTATGGTCTGACTAAGAAGTCTAGATCCTAGAAATTGCCATTCTGTGGAGGGTGAAAACCCGTTATTCATGGCAGCCCTCAAATACCTACTAATCGTCCGTCTTTCCCAGAAAACATAAAAGGGAGTGCTAGTGAACACTACACCTACTCTCAATGGGCTCCACGCGGACTTATGCCCCAAGGGCGGAATTGACTAGAGTCACCACCTACTTTAACCTAAGAATACTAGGAAGGAAAGGAAGGAGGGTTCTAAGGACCGTTGGTTGACTCTGAAATTATTGCCTATGGATAGGACTTATCTGGTCATTTGTAGAGATTCTGTGTGGGTTCGCATTGGGTTACACCCCTTAGAAGTGGCAATGACCACGACTTCGGATTGGTGCTCGAGGAAACCTCGGTCTCCAATTGTCGGGATTACCTTCTTTCAAAACCTTTTTAGAGAGATTCATTTAAAAGCCAAGGATAGGATTATAACAGGAGGAGAGAAAACGAGTGGATGAGGCGAGCTTTTCTGCCAAGCTAGCGCCAAGAAGAAGAATTGATGAATTCGGATGAGTATAGACTGAAAGATTTGGAATTTGATTTTGAGAGTTGAAGAAGTCAAGGGTTTGTGGCACTTATGAGGGATTTGAATGTTTGACAGACATGAATACCACCTTAGAGTTAGGAAAAGGGTTTTTTGGATTGGAATGGGGTCGCACCCTAGATGGGCTGCCTACGTACTCAACTCCTTGTTGAGATCAGATCTTACGTAGTTCACATCTTTAGGATGGTTGAGTTTTTGAGGTAATCGGGGGTTAGGAGTGCATGAGGTTGTTTGAAGGTGAGACGGCTGAGTGCAAAAAGGATATTTTGATTGTTGTGGGGTCGCACCCTGTGTGGGTTGCCTACGTACTCAACTCCCTGTTGAGATCAGACCTTACGTAGTTCACTGTTTTTGAATTTTTTGATATTTTGATGTTTGTGGGATTTGAGGGTATTTGAGGTGTTTGAGACTTAGAAGGGTTCGGAGTTTTAAGAAATTTCGGGTTTGGGATGCTAGTCTGTGAGATGCTCGGGTCTGTGAGACGTTTGAAACCTTGAGATGTCGAAGTTTGTGAGACGCATGGGTCTGTGAGACGCTCGGGTCTGTGAGACGCTCAGGTCTGTGAGACATTCGAATCATTAGAATGACAATGTCTGTGAGACGCTCGGGTGTATAAGACATTTAGAGTGTATGAGAAATTGGAATGGAATTGAAATAGAATTTGAATTGGAATTTATTTGGCATTGAATTCAATTTGAAAATTGAATTGAATTGGGCTGATTTGAGATTTGAATTGAATGGAATTGGGTTTGAATTGAATTGGCTGAATGAATGAATTGGGTTTGAATTGAATTTGGCTGAATGAATTGGGTTTGAATTGAATTTGGGTTGGGGTTGGAAAACGGGCTGGGTCAAAGTTAGACCGAGTCAAAGTGGGATCGAGTCAAAGTTGTGTCAAGGTCAAGCTTGGGTTGGTTAAAGTTGGACTGGTCAAAGTTGGACCAGGCTTGGGTTGATTTTTTGGACCAAATTGGGGTTTGGGCCCAGTTGGGCTTTATGCTTCTAATTTGGATGTTGGGCTTGATTTGGTTTTTGGGCCTAATTGTGACCTTGTTTTGGATTGGGTTGAAGATTAGGCCTTGTTTGAAATTGGGTTAAAAATTGGGCCTTGTGATTGGGTTGAAAATTGAGCCATGTTTGAAGTTGGGCTGAAACTGAGCCTTGGATTTTTGATCTGAAACAGTTTGAATGGGATTTTTAGAAACGGGCTAAAGATGGGCCTTATTTAAGTTTTTGGCCGAGTTGGGCCTAAATTGAGTTTTGGGCCAAGTTGATCCTTGAAATGTGGGCCGGGTCGAATTTTGGTGATGGGCCGGTTTAGGCTGAGACAAAGGCTTCTGGGCCCAGTAAGATAACAGAGCTAGGCCTAATCTTGTGAACCAGATCCGGTCTATGGGCCAAATCGAATTAAGGGGCCGGGTTTAAGGCTTGGCTTTGAATTGGGCCAGGACCAATGTTTTTTGTGAAATCAAAATAGACTGAGGAAGTTTGGAATATAAAATCTGATGAAGAAGATAGAGAGACAATTCTGACTTTTGTGAGATGATTTTTATTGAAATGAGGACAAGGGAAAAGATGTCTAAATCTGGACAAGATGGAATAATAAGATTTATTAATCAATTAATCTTGATTATGGGTGTGTTGAGGGTAAAGGAGGATTCTACCCACATAAAACGAATGAGAGACCCGCTAGGCATGGGGTGGCTTCACATCCTAAACCCTCCTAAGCTAGCCTTAAAGGCTTGTTCTAAAAGCTTTTGTTCTTATATACATATAAAGGTGATTTGAGTGTTTTCTGAAGTTATAGGAGATTATTGCCTCACGAAACGAATGAGAGACCCATTAGGTGTGGAGCGATAATACATCCGAAACTTTTCTGTTAGTAAAAGGGTCTTAGAGGGTACTAACTAAGGCATAGCAAATAAATTAGTGTACAAGGAATAAACTGAAGATTGCAATGAAGTTGAATATAAAACACGTACATGTGCATAATGCAAAGATGAATTCAGGGAACAGAGTCTGACGATGAATAATATCAAAACCATCAAAGAATGCAAACCAAAACTTGAGGTGAACGGTCATGTTTTAATGCTATTGACAAATAGTAAAAAAAATGTACATATGAAAGATATACTGAAGGCATGTAATTCGCGCACGACAAACAAATGAAATCAAAAATATGATCAATAACTGAATCCTAATTAAACCCTACCTTGTCCCTTTCTTTCTTTTTTTAGCAAAAGTGGAATTTGGAACAAAATCAACAAAGCTCTCACGAAAGTCCATTTTCATTTGAGCTAGTGGTGTTTCCATAAACGCTTCAAATTAGCAGTATAGAGGATGGTCTAAAAAGAATCGGTATAAGCAAGAATAATGAATGGATAATATTTGCAATCGAATAGTGACCATCGATAATAATACCGAACACCAAAACAAGTCAGTGAGCTGCGCATGAGACAAACTTCCAATGTAAAGTATACATGTTTTATCCAAACTAACAAGAAGAGCAGATGAGGTTGGACAGTCAAAACCAGGTACTAGCAGGCTAGACAAATTCGGCCTTCAGATTCTAGCATATTTTAACAACCCGAAACATGATCTTGCAAATTTATACAAGTAGGACCTGAATACAAACACCCCAAAATTCTACAAATAGCAGCGAATGAAGACTTCTGAAGGATGGCAAACCTAAATTTCTGGTAGTTTGTAGCGTAAGCACCACTGAAGGGTCCAAAGTCCACGAGCTCGACAAGGTTTGTCCATCATCCCCAAGCTCAATCCACAACCAACAAGCTCAAATAAAATACCGGGAAGGAGGAACTAGCGTGTCCTGTAAAGGGAAGATCAAATAACAAGCAGACATAAACATTTGTTAGTTCAAAATAAAAAGATAATGGTCAAACTAAAACAAGGAGATAGTGTAATTTGTAGATAACGAATCTGGATGAGAAAATAACGAATCGACATCAGCTTCGTAGGTGAGGGTCTCTTCGAGCTTAAACGGACAGGGTCCAGGTTGAACTGGTTCTGGACATGGGTGAATGGAAACGCCAGCAAAGGCAGAATCACACAGTTGCGATTGCAGGCAAGCAACCAGAAGAGTATTCTAAATCCATTGTGAATCGAGTACAAAACAGTAAGAAACATCGATTGAACACAACAATATAGAAAATGAATCACAGAGGCTTCGGCCCCTCTTACACGTCTAGAAATGGCCAGTTTACCAATGTTTTTGCCAAGGATTTAAATACAGCAACACGCAAGCAGGAGTAGAAGAATCAAATGCAACCTTGAGCAAGATCTCATGAACCCCAAAACCCACAATGGGCTTGACATCCAATAGCACGACATACGGTAGGAAAAATACGAGGTTATCAAACAGACAGCTCAATCAACATTATCTTTCAAACGCCCAAGAGAAACCAAAAAATCTCTTACCATCATATCAGAAGGAAAACATAAGGGAAAAAAAAGAAAACAACATTAAAATAAAACACCGGGAGTATATTCAAAGGAGGCAAAAGACCGGCATCAACCATGGGTATTATTGTAGAATTCCAGCTAGAGCATTCGATTTGTAATGAGGCAGAGTGAAGAAAAGTTCATCGGTACTGTTTTATTGAAATGAGGAGAATGCTCTGTAAAGTGTTTACAAGCTACAGAACGAATATGACGTTCTGATTCTTAGCAATTGACAAATGACGAACAGAAAACAGTATTTATATATGAAACATAGAAGCAGCCTAGAAGGAAGGAATAAAAGGACTATAATGTCCTCAAAACAGATAGCTAGTAAACCGTAATACCCCCCCTCAAGACGAAGAAGGGAGAAACCTTCCAGTCTTGCAGCTAGAAACGGAGGAAGTAGAAATCCCCATTGGAGAGAACTGAGAGCGATAGTCTTTGCCGTGTAGACTTTTAGTTAGCATGTCTGCTAACTGAGAAGAAGTAGAAATATGTTCAACAGAGATAAGACCATTCCGGATTTGATCTCGAACATAGTGGCAATCTACTTCCACGTGTTTAGTGCGCTCGTGCATAATAGGATTTTTTGCAATGTAAACTGCTGATTTATTATCACAGCGAACGGGAATTGGCTCAATGTCAGTGACGCCCAATTCAGATAAGAGGCGACTTAGCCAAGCTAACTCAGTGGTAACGTTGCGCAAGGCTCTATACTCAGCCTCGGCAGAGGATAGAGATACACAAACTTGCTTCTTGGACCGCCAGGAAATGGGAGATCCTCCAAACAAGATAAAAAAGCCACTAACTGACCGACGAGAGAGAGGGCAGGCAGCCCAGTCGGAATTGCAGTAGCCTATCAGATTGGAATCAGTTGTGCTGTTAAGAAAAATCCCATTCCCACAAGTGCCTTTGACATACTGAAGAGTGTGCAGACCAGCTTGATAATGAGCATCATGAGGAGTTTGGAGAAACTGACTAAGATGCTGAACGCTGTAGCTCAAGTCGGGTCTGGGTGTTTGTTAAATAATTGAGCTTGCCAATCAACCTTCGGTAAGGTTCAGGATCAGATAAGGGGGTGCCACTGTCAGGAAGAAGTTTTGTGCCCACCTCCAATGGACTAACAACAGACCTGAGATTGTCAACTCCAAATTCTTTGATAAGATCAAGGTTGTACTTCTTTTGACAGACAAGAAGACCAGCATCGGATCTGAGGAATTCAAGGCCAAGAAAAAAATGTAGAGCCCCAAGATTTTTGATCCTGAACTCTTTGTCCAAATTAATCTTCAGAGTTTCGATCCCTTTAGCATCATTACCACAGACAAGCAAATCGTCTACATAAACACCAACAAAGATGATTGATTGTTGCTGTTTCTTAAAAAACAGTGAATAATCATTATAGGAGTTTGTGAATCCCTGCTCTTTAAGAAAGGAAGTTAGCCGAGAATACCACCGTCTTGACGCCTGTTTTAGGCCATATAATGATCTCTTAAGACGACAGACAACATTAGGCAGAGAAGACACCAAAAGGGGGCAGCTTCATGTAAATTTCCTCATCAAGTTGTCCATGTAAAAAAGCGTTATTGACGTCCAACTGGTCAATAATCCAGTGACGTTTCACAGCAACTGATAAGAGTGTGCGAACAGTAGTCATGCGCACAACAGGGGAGAAAGTTTCTGTATAATCAATCCCCTCTTTTTGTGTAAAGCCCTTCACCACCAAACGGGCTTTATACCTTTCAAGTGAACCGTCTGATCTGAGTTTTACCTTAAAAACCCATTTACACCCACACTTTTTCTTCCCTTTTGGTAAGGTAGTAATCTCCCAAGTGTCATTGGCTTCTAAAGCCTGAAGTTCTGTATTCATTGCAGTCTGCCAATGATGATGCTGACAAGCCTCATAATAGGATGTGGGTTCAGAGAAATCAGTACTTGATAGAGCACCTGACTGAACACCAAAAACAAAGGATTGTGTTGATATGGTGCGTGCAGGTTTGATATCTGTCAAAGTAGCAAGATTTAATACTACACCACCAGTCTCGAGTAAGGGAGAGTCTGTCTGCTAAAATCTGAGAATAGCAATCAGCTGAAATACTGGTTTTGCTATCAGAAAACCCAACAAAATAATCAGACAAGTGCGCTGGGGGAGCACGTTGTCTGCTGGATCTTCTAACACCTGAACTGTCCATATTCTCATCAACAGGTGGAATGATAACAGATTGAGTTGCTGATTGAAAATCTGTAGCAGCTGAACTCGTGTCCTCTATCAGAAACGACTCAGTGGGAACAACAGTTTGATCCGCATCTACTTCAGTAGCAGAAAAATCATCAGTACTGATATCCGGAGGTTGTAGATTACTGCTGGGTAAGGAAAATGTAGGAGAAGAATCATCTTCATCCTCTACAGGAATCGCAAAGGATTTCCTTAGTTGAACAACCTGGTTACTGTCAGTAGATTTTTCTGTGAAAGGGAAGTTGCTCTCGAAAAACTTCACATCTCTATTCACAATGATTCTCATATCTTTCAACCGTAAAAGCTTGTGGCCCTTGCTAGTGAAACTTGGTCCTAGATAGACACACTTGTCTGCTCTAGGATCAAACTTTTTCTTGCCTTTTTCAACAACAGTGGCGTAGGCTAAACACCCAAAAGTCTTCAAATGATCATATGTTGGTGCAGTACCATAGAGGACTTCGTGAGGTGTTAATCCTCTGAGCTTTGAACTGGGAAGCCTGTTTATACAGTTGTAGCAAAAGAATGCTCTCACCCCCAGTAATCAATAGGTATTCCTGATTGAAATGAAACAGCACGTGCAGTTTCTAACAAATATCTGTGTTTTCTTTCCACAACGCCATTCTGCTGAGGCGTGTGTGGGAATGATGTCTGATGCACAATGCCTCTGCTTTTAAAGAAAGCACTCCCCTCCTTAGACAATCCCAGCTCATAAGCATTGTCTGATCTCACTATTTTGATTTTCTTATCAAACTGTGTCTCGATCATCAGAACAAATTCCTTGATAATGTCTGTAGCTTCTGATTTTTTCTTTAACAACTTAACCCACATGGATCTGCTCTTATCTTCAACAATACTTAAGAAATATTGAGCACCATCGTGATTAACTGTTGAACAAGGACCCCAGATATCTAAGTGAATGAGATCAAAACAAACTGCTGATTCATTATTTGAATGCTTAAAAGGTAGCCTACAACCTTTAGCCTTAAAAACAGGCATCACAAGCTAAAACGTTTGGAATTTCTGACTGTTTGATCAAGTTCAGTTTGACCAACTTCTCTATTGGTACATGACCAAGTCTATTATGCCAGTAAAGAGCTTTATTATTTACAGCAACTGATAAAGAAAAGACTTCTTGTTCTTCTCTTTGACAATTCCTTCTACAGATGAAACGATCAATGCCATCAGTATTCAGCACATAGAGACCTTCTCTAACTGTCCCCACGTTCTCTTCAATGCCCGAAATTGTGTCCTGCATAACACAATAATCCTCAAGAAAAATCAATCTGCACTGCATCTGTCTGGTCAATTTACTGATTGGCAACAGATTAAACCTGAAACTCGGGACTAATAAAGTATTATTCAGAGACAAATTATGAGTAATCTTGACACTCCCTTCAGTTAAAACTCCCTGAACTGTTCCATCTGGCAGATTCACAGTATGAAAGTTCTTTGTATTTTTCTCATCTAGAAACAAGTCTTTGTTTCCTGTTAAATGATCTGTGGCTCCGCTATCCATAATCCACTCATTATGACCAGGTCTGTTTAGATTTCTGTTAACAGCTCCTAGACAATAATGAATATTCACATTATTATTACCTGCGAAGTTGCAGTAAGATGAATCTTTCCTCTGCACAGCTTCAGAACTACCAGTGTTGACCTTCTGAAGATATGAGATCAAAGTGGAAATTTGATCCTGAGATAACCCCGCAACAGGTTCTTCGCAGGTGTGAGTCTCGGCAAGGACATTGTTTGATGTTGCTTTCCTGTTTTTGCCAAATTTCCATCCCTTCGGATAGCCGATTTTCTTATAGCAGCTATCAACAGCATGTCCCATCTTTCCACAGAAAGTACAAGGAGTTTTAGGTGGCCTACTGTCATTTTGCCATTCCAATTTTTGCTGTGGCTTGAATCCCACCCCAGCCGAATTGGCAAATGAGGTCGATCCTCCTTCTTCCTTCTTCCCTTTACTGCTGTCTCGTTGTCTCTCCTCTGATAGAATAAGAGCGTAACCACTTTCAAGCGAGGGAAGAGCTTCATCATTAGTATGTTACCTCTCACGTTGATATACTCATCGTTCAGTCCCATAAGAAAATCGAGAGAGCTTGTCTTCCTCAAAGACCTTCTTCATCTTCTCACTTCACCACATTTACAACATCGACAGTGAGAGTAACTGATTATAGATCCAAGTTCGTCCCATATTTTTCCATTTGTTGAAATACACCACTCACTGAATCCCGATTTGTTTCAAACCAGCCAGTTCCTGTTTTAGGTTAAATCTTCTGGTTCCGTCAATGCGATCGAACCTATCGGTCAAGCTTTTCCACATTTCCCTTGCCGTAGGGAGATACACAATTGTTTCGCTAATGTCCTTCTCCAGGGCGTTTAATATCCACGCCATGACAAGGCTGTTACAGCGATCCCACGCTTTAGCCTTTTTCTTATCTTCACTAGATCTGGTAATACTCCCGTCTACGATTCGACTTTGTTTTTTGTCATTAAAGAGATCAACACCGTTCTCTTCCAAGTCTGGAAACCAATGCCTGCGAACTTCTCAGCTATCACCATTCCAGGATGATCTGAGTTCGCTACATACAGTGGATCTGACATGTCAATGGTGTTATCTCTACTTCTTGCAGATGTGAGCGATTCCAGAATTTCTTCTAGAGATCTCGTCGCCGCCATTGAAGATAGAGAAGAAATGTAGATCTAGGAGATTTAGGAACGAGTTACAGGAATAATTCCTGCTCTGATACCATGTAGAATTCCAGCTAGAGCATTCGATTTGTAATGAGGCAGAGTGAAGAAAAGTTCATCGGTACTGTTTTATTGAAATGAGGAGAATGCTCTGTAAAGTGTTTACAAGCTACAGAACGAATATGACGTTCTGATTCTTAGCAATTGACAAATGACGAACATAAAACAGTATTTATATATGAAACATAGAAGCACCTAGAAGGAAGGAATAAAAGGACTATAATGTCCTCAAAACAGATAGCTAGTAAACCGTAATAATTAATCTAACAAAATCGAATGCGACTTTCGAAGCTCAAATCTGGAGTTGGAACGAAATACAACAGCGTAGCCCGATGACACTACGCATCAGAAAAATCGGATGAAGTCGTTTTCGTAGCCATTTGCCTTCAACAGCTTCATCTGGAGCTATCGATGCATAGGGAAAAATGGATTTGAAGCTGGGAGAGGTCAGAGGAACTTTCGGTGAGTTGCGGAGGGTGGTGCTTAAGGTAGAATAGAGCTTCAGTTGGGGTGGAGTCGATGATGGGGTGAAGTTTCCGATGAAGGACGTGGTAGTGTCGATTGTACAAAGTGGTGTTTCCTCTTAACGGTGATTTCAAAACGGAAGAAGGGATGGAAAGAGGAAGACGAAAGGAGTGACTGGTTCTGGTTTTCCAGTTCGAACTGGGAAGAGCCGAGAGCATAACCAGACAGAAGAATGAGAAGAATGGGGAATTGTGTCTGCTGGTCACTGTAGGGTTTTTAGGATTGTTGTTGTTATATAACAGAGGGGTGGGGAGTATATGTGTCGGCTGACTAGAAAGATATATTAGGGTTACTGTTTTTCTGGCCTTCGGGTGAGTGAAATGAGCAAACAGGGTCGACTGACTAGTCAACCGGATTTAGGCCTAATTTGTTATGGGTGTGGGCGACAGACAAGCATGGGCTGGGGTTGTTTGACCCCAAATGCAAATCTGGTTTGACTAGAATGAAGTAAATAAAACGAGAGCAAAATATTTGAACTCAGGACCACGAGCATCCATATATCTACACTGACCAGCTATGATAAATCAAAATTCAATATATAAATGTGAGAAAAATTACTAAAGTTCTAATTTGAACTAATAATTCTTTTAAAACATTAAGACAAGATGATTTTATCTGACCAAATGAATTTTTGTTTTTTTATAGTCATGGAATTATGGAATGTAAATAATAAAATACAAGAACATGATAAAATATTAAATACACGAAACAATTACATGAAATAATGAAATACTACTAGTGCGATGGAAGTAAAAATACAAGTGAATGCCATAAAAACGACAATTGAATTAAATATGTACAAGTGACGGTAAATAGGATGGAATACACAAATAACAAAATAAAATGAAATGAGAGGGAGTTTTAAATGAATTAGCGACAAAATGAAACATGCTAGTATGGAATATAGTAGTGCAAAAATGTACATAAAATGATGAAGATAATTGTAAAATAATAATGATGAAGACAAAATAAAAACAAGTGCTAATAAGGAAAATATAAGTAAAAGTATTAATGAAATAAAATGAGATAACATAAAGAAGTAACACAAAAAATATGAACTAAAATAAAACGAATAGACAAATGAATAAGCAAATAAAACGTAACTCGCTAACAGGAAATAAATCAAAAAATAAAATGGTAAAATAAGTAAATAACAAAAAGGGACGGACTTGAAAATGGATGCTTTGAAAATTAATTAAAAAAATTGTCATAACATGACAATTTTAATTTGGTATGCACATGAACAAGTTTTGAAAAGAAAGGCGACGACCCTCTTATTTTATTTATCCTTTAGATTTTTCTTAATAGGGTGAGAATTTTTGGTGTCTACGGCTAGTTTTTGTATTATCTTGCATATAAAGTCTATTATATAAGTTTAGACTTATGTTTAGTGTGTTTTTCATGCAAGGAATGAATTTCTAATCAAAAGACCAAGTGGTGCCGGGCTTGGTGCCAGATGTCCAGTTCACGGCACAAGTTTGGAGCAAAACAGGAGGTGTGCCGGATGTACTGCCGGGTGGTTGCTACCCGGCACATACTAAAAAGTCGCCCGGATCTCCAGAAGTTAGTAGTTAATTACCGATAACATACCAACTGATGCCGGGTGTGGTGCCAGGCATCCCATGTCCGGCACAAGCACCTTTTCACACGGATTTGGCAGTTTAATTAACGGTTTAACAACACATTTTGCACGTGGTGCCGGGCACTCCTCACCCGGCATGACTCCTGGCACATGAGGATTTTGGAGTCTATAAATAGGCCGAGAGGCTGCACATTTCAACGCACTTCAACATTCCATACACTCCATTCACACGCAAGTTTCGCATCCATCCCAAGTGTTGGTGTCCAAGGAATTTCTACGGATCCATCCACGCAAAGAGAAGAGAAGATCCTTGTCGGGTTAAGGTTATGACCAATCTCCTTCTCCCCTTTGTAGTCTTCTTTCATTTGTGTGGATGGTGCTGTAGAAATCCTTGTTTGTTCTTGGTTAGGGATGAATTCCTCTTTGTAAACAATATGATCATTTCAATATAATTCCAAGCATTTATTAAGATTTCGGTCAGTTACAAGTTAAATATGTTGATCGCTTATTCTTCTCATTCAAGGTTCTACTTGAGATTTATTAGTCAAGAGTAGGATTGGAAAGAGGAAGTCTTAGTGAATCATTACCGTTGTCTTCTGCGCATCAGTGGGAGCAACACTTAAGATTGTCGAATTTCCCCCATTTTCCCCACTATCTTATTCGTTTCACGGCATGAAATATGCTCGATTCAACAATGGGTAGTGAGTTTCCTGTTGTCAGACCCGAAACTGGAAATACAATTAACAAATTGGCCCTGCCGGGTGGAGCGGCGGGTGTCTGGTGTCCGGCGCATTCAAAGTCTGTGAATGTGCCTAGCATCTGATGCCCTGCAGGACATCCGGCGCGTTCAAAGTCTATGAATGCGCCAAGCATCTGATGTCAGGCAGGACATCCGGCGCATTCACTTGTTTGGTTAAATTCGAGTCTTGTAATTAAATTTGTGATCATATTGATACTTAGGTTGATTGTAATCCCGACCCTAGGACTAGTCATTGCAAATACTCCATTTAGTTAGATCTTTACTTAGGTTTTTCCAATTTGAATTATTATTCATCTTGTCCCCCTTATTTAGAATAGGCAATTACTAGGATTAGGACTGTTCGATACTCTTGGTCGTAATTTACATACACTATATTCCGACCAGGATCTACCCGTCGTAGAGTTCTAGGTTCTTTTATTATTTTATTCATTTTAGTATATAGTTTTTCCCTACAAAAATCTTGTTAGCAAAATGGCGTCGTTGTCGGGGACTTGGAAGTAGTCCAAGTCCTAAAATTAGTGATCGCCTTATTCTTTATTCTTTTAATTTTGATTTGTTCATTTATTCTTTCTTCTATTTTGAACATGCCGTGTGTGATGCCGAGTAGGGTAACTAGGCACATTCGGAGGAAATCCAATGCCGACGCGTCACTCCCGGCACATTCAATTTTATTTTTCTTTGGTTTCGTAAATTATTACATAACTTGTTTTATTCTTAGACCATTTTTTCTTTCTTTCTTTATTTATTAAAAATATTATAACGTTTTATTTTGCTCCTCCTGAAGTTATATAAGGTGAATGCTCCTCCGATCGAATAGTCTTCCTGAAGATTTACCCAACTTCGATCTCGAGATCCAGAGGACCTTTCTTCGTTCCCTGAGACAACGAAGAAACCAACAAAGTGCACCTTCTACACTTTTAAGATCAAATTCATTAGGTGAAATGGCAACACCAACCGTCCGCAATATCAACAGGTCTTCCAGTCAAGGCCAGAAACCTGCTATCAACCTCCCTCTCCTCCCACAAAATGAATACGAGGAGTGGCAAAAATTTAAGCCATATCGTCAGATCTGTTGTGTGAAAGAATTGGGTATGTTCGATGGTTCAAGCCCGGACGAGGCCTTGCTCCACGTAACTAAATTTCTACAGCACATCAATAGCCTGATTGCCTTAGACACTGTCCTACAATATGCAAGACTTTCCCTCTTTCCCCATAGCCTTATAGAGGCTTCCAGCAAATGGTACCATAGTCTGACCCAAGTACTATTTCTACATGGGATGACATGGCAACCAAATTTTATGACAAGTTCCTGCCACCAAGTTGCACCCTGGAAATGATCGCAGAGATTTTCAACTTCAAACAACCTGGTTCGAAGAATATCTGTGAGACTGGGGACATATTCAAAGGGTTGCTCCGGACATGTCCTCACCACGGCCTCACCAAGGAACAACTTTCCCAGATGTTCTTTAAAGGATTGGTAAACCAATGCAAAACTATGATACTATCCTCCCTTGGTGCTGATATCCTGAAGAAGCCAGGAGAGAAATTTCTGAGTGGGATCGAATCCCTCTGTGAAGAAATGTGAGATTGGGCCAGAGGTGGATCAAAGGGCGGTACCACAGGCTTATATCAAGTGGGCGAGGGTGACAACAAATTGGACAGATTAATGAAGAGTCATGAGCAGTTGTTGGAGAGCAATGCTCAAACTTCAACAAAGGTTAGTGCCCTGCAGAAGGTTATGGAGCAAATGGCAATGAATTCTCTTCCTCAGCAGATGAATGTGGTTAGTGCACGACCACACGCCCATGGCTCTGAATTACAAGACTTTACAACGCCTGAGGAAGCGAACTACGTGAGCAACAACCTAAGGTTTAGGAAGCCTTGGCAGCACGGGCGCCAACCCCCTCAGAATTTCCAAACCCATGCCGGCTACCAGGGAGGTCAAAGGTAATTCATGCAAACTCCTTACAGTGGAGGCCCAAACCAATCATCCCAACCTGCATCTCATTCAGAGGCCGAGATGGCAGAACTGCGCGATATGATGACGGCTCTGATGAACAAAGCCCAAGATGCTCACGAAGAGATCTCGACCATTCGCAAGGAGCACAAGTCGTTGCAGTTGCAAATGCAGCAACTTCTTGCTCAACCTAGACCGCCTGGTCAACTCCCGTCTCAAACTCAACTGAATCCGAGGGAGCATGTGAAATCTGGCACCATTACTTCAAAGATCTCTGATCATCCCTCCAAGTAGCCAAGGGCTAAGTGTAGGGCCCCTCCACCCGTCCTCGTCATATCAGGGGAGTGTTTCTTTCATGTTCTTTTATTTTTTTATTTTAACTCTTGATGAACTTTGTTATTTTATTTTCTTCAAACACTGGGGATAGTGTTCCTGCCAAGTGTAGGGTAGGGGTCCCCCCTTTAAAATTGTTTTATTTTAACAAAATTACTTTATTTTAAAAAATATATATAATCATAAAAAAACAAGTATATGTATATAGATAATATGTTATAAGTTGAGAGTCTTTTCAACGTTTTACTAAGCTTTTTGCATGTTCCTTGATAAAGTAAGATTAGGGAAGGATAAATGCTTGTTCTCTCAAGAGGTAAGCTTTCTAATGACCTTTAGATTTCTATTTTATCTTCTCGATTCTCTTTATTAACATGAGTACATGACCTTACTTCTATTTTTATCTTTGATTTACTTCTGGGTAATGTTTTTTTCTTTCTCTTTCAAAACAGTGAAAATTCTTTTGGGTGAAAATATTAATAGGGATTGTGTATGAAAAAAAAGAGAAAAAATAGAAGAAGGAAAAAGAAGAAAAAGAAAAGAAGAAAGAAATCTTCTTACAAAAAAAGAAGCATTATACTCTATGAGGTTGCAAAAATTGCCTCAGAATAAAGAAACATCCGAGAGTTTTTCCTTTTGTTTTATTTCTAAATCCCCTCTTCTTGAATAAAAAAATCATGGTCATGTTCAGAAACCCTTGAGAAATAGGGCTGAATCATTGAAGCCATTTATGAGGCTCTTGGCCACATTCAGAAACCCTTGAAAAATAGGGCTGAATGCTGGAAACTAGAAAAAGGAAAGACTACAGATTCCCTTATGCAGCATAGCTCAACAGTTTTTGAGCGGTTTTTGAAGTTGAATGTTTTATTTTATACCCATTAGTATGTTTTTGATGGAAAAAGAAAGATTAAGCGATGCTTGTGAATTAGAGTCAGGTAGTTTGGAAAGATTTATCTAGTAGTCATTATTATGGTTATCTGTTTTGTGCACAAGTAGTTATTATTTTCTGATTAAGTTTTGCTTGAGGACTAGCAAAAGGTAAGTGTAGGGCCTTGATAAGCCTCGGACTTATCATATTATAGTCGTTAGAATTATAAGATTATTAATGAAAATAAGTTTTAAATAGCTAGTTTTTGTATTATCTTGCATATAAAGTCTATTATATAAGTTTAGACTTTGTTTGGTGTGTTTTTTATGCAAGGAATGAATTTCTATAAAAAGACCAATTGCCGGGCTTGGTGTCGGATGTCCAGTTCACGGCACAAGTTTGGAGCAAAACAGGAGGTGTGCCGGATGTACTGCCGGGTGTTTGCTACCCGACACATACTAAAAAGTCACCCCGGTTCGCCAGAAGTTAGAAGTTAATTACCATTAACATACCAACTGATGTCGGGTGTGGTGTCGGGCATCCCATGTCTGGCATAAGCACCTTTTCGCGCAGATTTGACGTTTTAATTAACAGTTAAACAACACACTTTGCACGTGGTGTCGGGTACTCCTTACCCGGCATGACTTCTGACACATGAGGATTTTGGAGTCTATAAATAGGCCGAGAGGATGCACATTTCAACACACTTCAACATTCCACACACTCCATTCACACGCCAAATTTGCATCCATGCCAAGTGTTGGTGTCCATGGAAGTTCTACGGATCCATCCACACGAAGAGAAGAGAAGATCCTTGTCGGGTTAAGGCTATGACCAACCTCCTTCTCCCCTTTGTATTCTTTCTTTCATTTGTGTGGATGGTGAAGTAGAAATCCTTGTTTGTTCTTGGTTAGGGATGAATTCCTCTTTGTAAACAATATGATCATTTCATTATAATTCCAAGCGTATATTAAGATTTTGGTCAGTTACAAGTTGAATATGCTGATCGCTTATTCTTCTCATTCAAGGTTCTACTTGAGATTTATCAGTCAAGAGTAGGATTGGAAAGAGGAAGTCTTAGTGAATCTTTACCGTTGTCTTCTGCTCATCAGTGGGAGCAACACTTAAGATTGTCGAATTTAACCCATTTTCCCCACTATCTTGTTCGTTTCACGGCATGAAATATGCTTGATTCAACAATGGGTAGTGAGTTTCCTGTTGTCAGACCTGAAACTTGAAATACAATTGACAAACTGGCCCTGCCGGGTGGAGCGGCGGGTGTCTGGTGTCCGGCGCATTCAAAGTCTGTGAATGTGCCTAGCATCTGATGCCCGGCAGGACATCCGGCGCGTTCAAAGTCTGTGAATGGGCCTAGCATCTGATGTCCGGAAGGACATCCGACGCATTCACTTGTTTGGTTAAATTCGAGTCTTGTAATTAAATTTGTGATCATATTGATACTTAGGTTGATTGTAATCCCGAACCTAGGACTAGTCATTGCAAATACTCCATTTAGTTAGATCTTTACTTAGGTTTTTCTAATTTGAATTATTATTCATTCCCCCCCTATTTAGAATAGGCAATTACTAGGATTAGGACTAATTTTCTACTAGGTCCCTAGGGTTCGATACTCTTGGTCGTAATTTACTTACACTATATTCCGACCGGGATTTTTGCTACCCGTAGTAGAGTTGTAGGATTCTTTTATTATTTTATTCATTTTTGTATATAGTTTTTCCCTACAAAAATCTTGTTAGCAGAGTGCACGATGTTCTTATTTATTTGAGATGAGGATGTTATGGTGGCGTGGGGTAAGTTGAAAAAACCTTAAGGTCTTTAGCTTGATGATACCACTTTTAAGTCATCCAAGATCAAAGATGAATATTGAAGTTGGCTTCAGCAGGTGGTTTGGACAAGCGTCATTTAACTTTATGAAACAACCCTTATTAAAAAGAAATTTGACCTTTACACAAGATATGAAAATGTAAACTCCACCGAACATATTTCGGGTGATCCAACGGGAGAGGATCAAATTGTTGTGGAACATTCTTTTCAAATTTAAGGATGTGGAAATCCTTCTTCAGTGAGTGGTTAAAGGGGATGGGACCCCAAGATGGACTTTGACTTCAAGCTCTAAACCAGGATCACATCAAAGTTTTGCGTGAACACTTACGGGTGAAGTTAAGCTTCCACCTGAAACCAATGGTGAGAAGGTGATATGACAATGATCCTCTAGGTAAATACAAAGGATGAGGGCTCTTCCTCCTCGAATTCGAGTATGTAAACATTCTCATCATTGTTGTAAGATTCAAAGGAGGAGCCTTGGTATACTTTAAAGGAATGCAAAGATTGTGAGGGCTTCGTGAAGTCAATGGTGTGGTTACCCTCTAATCAATGGTTCATCTTCATGTTCAAGCAGGTGGTCGAGCAATGGTTGACTTTGGCTTAAACAAGGGCAGAGATGAAGGGTAACTCAAGCCTTCAGAAGATTGCTCTACCTTTTTAACTACTTCACTCTCAAGTTATTTGCATAATATGTGCAACCTAAGCTTCAATGTTTGGGTTGAAGTTTAGCTTGTTCACATTAAAGATTTCATGTTCAACAAACTTTGACTTCATACTAAGATAAATTCTTTCGTCAAACCCTTTAAACTGAAGAAATCAATCAAACATTCAATCTCATGGTCTCCTCCACAACTCTTGCACATAATTTATGGATTATAGTTCATCATTAGCGAATTATACTCCAACTTGATTATAATTTCTGGCCATCATATTAAAGTACCTTAAAAGAAAAATACACTAAGATCATTCATAAAAAGATCAAATAAAAGAAAGAAAATATAGGTACAAAAAATAAACTAATTAATAATGAGCTAATCAAGTATGCTCAAGTCCTTGATTTCAGTGTCGTTATCAAGAACATTGATATGAAGTTGTAATTTAGCTTTCAAAAGGGAAAGAAGGTTGATATTCCGATGGGACTTAGTCTGATCCATAACTGAATGTTTCCTCAATCTACCCGTCCTAATTAAATATAAACGGAATTAGTAGTACGCTAAGTATTGGAAACAAGCTATAGCGCTTACTCCTGGTATTAAGTATATTGAAGCACATAAACACTTTGCATTTGTTATACGCAAATTCGTACATGCGCAGGCGCCATACTGTAGCGTGGCGATGGCCACTTTGGTATTTTAACATCTTTTTTGTCTTTTTGTGCTGGTGTGTAGTTTCAGGCACATGTTAATATACTTTGCAATCAAATAAAGAAAAAAAGAATAATGGAACAACAGACGTGTGTACAGGAGGGGAGTATGTGAGGAGAGAGAGAAAATATTTTTTTTTCTAAATGTCATAACTTATAAAATAAAGTGCAAAAATAAACAAATTATACCATTGTTCATCATTTTTCGTGCTCTTCAAAATAAGACCAAACATGAATATGTTTTGATAAATTTTAAATTTTTTATTTTCGTATGTACATATTTTTCAAGATTCATTGTGAATCTTCAGTTTAAGAAAAGTGAATCAAAAGGTGTTACAAAGTGAATCAAAAGTTGTTAAAAAATGAATCAGATAGTTGCTTAAAAATAAAAAAGATGTTTAATAAAGCGAATCTCATAAACAGAGATTGTTTGACTAGTGTGAATCATAGTTTTTATAAAAGTGAATCAAAGGTTGTTAAAAAGTGAATCACAAGTTGTTACAAAGTGAATCAGAGTAATAAGAGTGAATCTCGTAAGCATAGATTAAGAGGTTTATGAAATGTGAATCAGAGGTATTTATAAAGTGAATCATGCGTTTAAGCAAAGTGAATCAAATGTTTAAGAAAACTGATTCTCGTAAATAGAGATTGTTTTAACTAAAGTGAAGAAGAGGTTTAAGAAAAGTGAATCAGAGGTTTAAGAAAAGTGAATCAAAAGTCTTTTAAAGGTTAATCAAAGGTTTAAGAAAAGTGAATATTTTATTTAATACTAGTAAAAGTTAATCATACCACAAACTTATGCAAGGGTGGTTTTTAGGGTGTTTTGGGGGGAGGTAGGGTAATCTTTTGGCATTAGTTCTACACTTTATATTGTCGTCACTACTCGACAGTTTTTTAGGGTTTGTGGTTTAGGGTTTAGGGTCGTTAGACCCTAAACCCTGCACTACAAACCATAAAAACGCCTTCGACGTTTTTAGCATTCCTAGGGTGGTTTTGAGGGTGTTTGGGGGTAGGGTAATCTTTTTGGCATTAGTTCTACACTTTATATTGTCGTCACTGACTCGACACTTTTTTAGGATTTGTGATTTAGGCTACAAACCATAAAAATGCCTTCGACGTTTTTAACTTTACTATGGTGGTTTTTAAAGTGTTTGGTGTAAGATTCATTTTGTTAATGAATAAGGTTCATTTTATTATTAAAGAATATTCATTTTGCTAATGAATAAGATTCACTTTAAAAATACCTAATATATACTCATTCTAAAAATATAAAATTTTAAGTTTACCAAAATATATCCATGATGCATCTTGTTTGAAGAGCACGAAAAATGATGAACAATGGTATAAATTTATTATTTTTGCATTTATATTTATGAGTTATAATATTTTGAAAAAAATAATTTCTCTCTTTCGTAGCTAACTCCCCAATGCATGCGACGGATGAAACCTACACTAGTCTTTTCTTTTTTTTCTCCCAATTGTGTTTGAAGAGGCAGCGTTCTTTTATTTCTTCCATTTCTTCCAACCACATTCTGCCACGTGGAGTGGTCGCCACACAGTACCGTGGCGCCTTCGCCACCCTCTCCGTTCCGTTATATCAAAACTGGCACGGTCGTATATCTCCAACTACTACAATTCTACATCTTAATAATATAAAAAAAGGAGAAGATGTTTTGACCCACTACTCTACTCCTCTCATGGCGCCAATCTTGACTGTAAGAAGAGACTTAAATAATTTAATAACCAAGTCCATCCTATCTCTATTTGACGTCTTCACACATCCATCATGCACTATATATTGAGTCCCGTCCCGTAGCTGATACTCATCTGCAACTGCAACAATCAAACACACTGCGCTGCATATCACTACACAGAAATTATCAAATTAAACTAAGCTTCATTAGTGCAACCAATCATGGGGATGACTCACCACCACCACCACCAGACTACAGGGCTTATCCTGCTCATCGCTTCCGTTCTCTTGGCATGCTCCATGCAAGCCGCCCTAGCAGTGGACTACAAGGTGGTCAACACTGTACCTAACACACCTGGAGGTGTCCGTTTCAACAACGCGGTGGGCGTTGCCTATGCCCGCCAGACACTCGGCTCTGCTACCAGTTTCATCTGGAGGATTTTCCAACAGAGCAACGTCAGTAGCCGCAAAAATGTCCAGCAAGTCACCCTCTTCCTCGACTCCATGTCCGGCGTTGCCTATGCAACGGGTAATATATATATATCCTAAATTCATTCCTCGATTTAAAGATATATAAAAAAACCATTTACGTATGGTCTTATTAACAATACTTATGTATATATATCATTAGTTTGAGAGCTTCAACTTTTTCCACAGGGAATGAGATTCACTTGAGTGCGCAGTATGTCCAAGGATACTCCGGGAACGTGAAGAGGGAGGTCACTGGTGTGCTGTACCACGAGATGACTCATATCTGGCAATGGAACGGTAACGGTCAAGCTAACGGTGGATTGATTGAAGGAATTGCTGACTATGTGAGGTTGAAGGCGGGGTATGCCCCCAGTCACTGGGTTAAGCCTGGTCAAGGCAACAGATGGGACCAAGGCTATGATGTTACCGCCCACTTCCTCGATTACTGCAACAGCCTCAGAAACGGTTTCGTTGCTCAACTCAACGCCAAGATGAGGACTGGCTACAGTGACAATTATTTCAGAGATTTGCTTGGCAAGTCTGTTGATCAGCTTTGGAGGGATTACAAGGCCAAGTATGGCATGTAATTAGCTTTTAAAATGTTGATATCATTCACTCATGCCACTTATACGTGACTCTCAATGTAATAAGGAAGAATCTGTTTACATTACCACGATCTACATATAATTAATAATATTTGCAGTAGAATTATAAAAGAACAACAAAGATTGATGTTTCTCCTCTTCTAAAAAACATGACGTAAAATAGTTTACTAGGCCGTGTGGTGATCTGATAGTGACCTTATGTTTCCATCCCACAACGGGAATTTGAAACATGACCCACTGTCAACCAACTATATATAGATGAAACGAACAACCAAATTAATTACTTACCTGGATGGGGTCCATAGATGATCATTAAGATCTATGGCCTAGATTGGTGGTTACCATTGCACACTGAAGGTGCCAGTCTAACATCTCCACAATGTGGGGAATGTACATCACAATTTGTTGCTGTGGGGGCCTGCGTTCGCGCGGCCCCTATCAATATTTTTGAACTATTAATTACATCCTATATCTTTCAAGATACTGGCACTAAATTCTTCAGTCACTCTTTGTCGATATCGTAGCCACCGTAAGCTATATGATAAGTGGGAGTGGGTTTACGATTGATCAATTTTGCTGTTTGACTGGGTTTCATTAGTTGATGATTTAGACTATTTTTTCTCATACTGATAACATTGCATACTGAAAATCAGCGGTGTGTATTTCAAAAGAAGGGAGAGATAGGTGAAAAAAACTTTATTTTGATCAAACTTACGGTTAGAACTGGGTGTTTTGGTGGGGAATAAAGAATAAAAGAGCTGTAAATTATTATCCTCCCATTTTACCCATATCATCCACTTAATTTCCAATTAAAGACTATTCCATCATTTGTACGTGAGAGAAATCTCATTCCACTAAAAAATAATATTGCTTTTAAATGCTAAAGTTCTTCAAAGCAGCTATTGTTTGTTAAAAAAGAAGTTCGCCTAGGGGATTCCAACGCAGTTATAGGCGGCTTTATGATAAAATTCAGTGCGATAACCAAACAGATATAAATTTTTTAAATCTAGTTAAAATCTGACGAGTAATAAATGGATCATGGTCTATAAAGCAATAAAACTTAAAAGAACATTATGCGGTAAACTTTGAACAAGGCGTTTTAAAAGAACAACTACTACCGCATATCTCAACTTTAAATATGAACAAGAGTTTTGAAAAAAGAACAATATGTAGTAAACTTTGAACAAAATGTTTTAAAATTTGAACAACTAATACCGCATATCTCGACCTAAACTTAAAGTTTTCAAAATGGATTCATTTTTTTATAATTTTCTATGAATAACTAGGCTCGAATTTGAACCTTAACAAAATTTAGAAACAATTAGAAATTAATTTTGAACAAAAAGTTAAAAAGTTGGTCAACAACTATAGAATATATGAACACAAACTTGATGATTAAAAATGATAACCAAAAAATAAAAGTTAAGTAAATAATTATTATTATAACCGTTAAGTAAAATTATAGAGAAAACTACAAGATAAATAAGAACCTTAAAAAAATTTAGAAACAATGTACAAATAATTTTGAACAAAAAAGTTAAAAAGTTGTTCACAAGTATAGAATATATGAACACAAACTTGATATTTAAAAAATGATAAACTAATAAAGATAAGTAAATATATTATCATTATAACCGTTAAGTAAAAATTTAGAGAAAAATACAATATAAACGAGAACCTTAACAAAATTTAGAAACAATATGAAATAAATTTTGAACACAAAATGTTATAGGAAACTAGTTTGTTAGTTTTCTAACTGTTTAGCTGCTATAAACACTTCTACTAAGTCAGAAATGAAATACAACAAAAAAGCAAGATTCATTTTCCTATCTCCTTCCTCCGCGTCTTTCTTCGGTCCTTCTTCTTGTGTTTTTCTTCTTGCTCATTCGTGCGTGGCTGTAGCACTGTTCAGGGCAGCTTGCAAATGAGTGTTGGAGTTGTTGTTCACTGAGAACATTAGTTCTCGTTACTGCTATAGCTCTAGTATTGCTGTAACACAAAAGTTAAAAACTTGTTCAACAAGTATATAATATATGAAAAAAAACTTGATGCTTAAAAAATGATAAACCAATAAAAATTAAGTAAATATATTATTTATAACCGTTAAGTAAAAGTTTAGAGAAAAATACAAGATAAACAAGAACCTTAACAAAATTTAGAATCATATGAAATAAATTTTGATCACAAAAGTTAAAAAGTTGTTCGGAAAGTATAGAATATTTGAACACAAACTTGATGTTTAAAAAAATGATAAACCAATAAAACTTATGGAAATATATTATTACTATAACCGTTAAGTAAAAATTTAGAGAAAACTACAAGATAAACGAGAACCTTAACCAAATTTAGAAACAATATGAAATAAGTTTTGAACATGAAAGTTAAAAAGTTGTTCAACAAGTATAGAATATATGAACACAAACTTGATGTTTAAAAAAGGATAAACCAATAAAAATTAAGTAAATATATTTATTATAACCGTTAATTAAAAATTTAGAGAAAACTACAAGATAAAGGAGAACCTTCACAAAATTTAGATACAATATGAAATAAATATTGAACACATAAGTAAAAAGTTGTTCAACAAGTATAGAATATTTCAACATAAACTTGATGTTTAAAATAATGTTAAACCAATAAAAATTAGTAAATATGTTATTATTATAACCGTTAACTAAAAATTTAGAGAAAACTACAAGATAAACGCTAACCTTAACAAAATTTAGAAACAATATGAAATAAATTTTGAACAAAAAGTTAAAAAGTTGTTCAACAAGTATAGAATATATGAACACAAACTTGATGTTTAAAAATTGATAAACCAATAAAAATTAAGTAAATATATTATTATTATAACCGTTAAGTAAAAGTTTAGAGAAAAATACAAGATAAACGAGTACCTTAACAAAATTTAGAAACAATAAGAAATAAATTTTGAACACAAAAGTTAAAAGTTGTTCAACATGTATAGATATATAATACAAACTTGATGTTTAAAAATTGATAAACCAATAAAAATTAAGTAAATATATTATTATTATAACCATTAATTAAAAATTTAGAGAAAACTATAAGATAAACGAGAACTTTAACAAAATTTGGAAACAATATGAAATAAATTTTGAACACAAAAGTTAAAAAGTTGTTCAACAATTATAGAATATATGGACCCAAACTTGATGTTTAAAAAATGATAAACCAATAAAATTAAGTAAATATATTATTGGTATAACCGTTAAGTAAAAATTTAGAGAAAACTACAAGATAAATGAGAATGATTTATTATTACTATCTCATATCTGAACCTAAACTTGAGAATTTGAAAAACGGATTCTTTATGTCATTTTATTTTAATTTTATAAGGACAAGTAGTACCGAATTTGAACTAACAAAATTTACAATGTGAAATAAATCTTGAATAAAGGGGTCAAAATGTTGAACAACAAGTATTGATTGTACGAACACAAACTTGATGTTCAAAGTCGGTAAATCAATAATTATGGTATATTATATTGACATTGTTTTATAATATAATTTTAATGAAGAACTAGTATAAAAAATATGAACAATTTACAAACAAAATTCAACATATGATCCAAAAAATGAAAAACCTGTATTTCATAATGACAATGTTTTACTATAAAATTTCTTATAAACAACTAGATCGAATTGATTTTTGAACACTTAATAATAAATAGTTGAACAACAAAGAATCAGTTTACATTACAAGGATCTACATATATGATAATTTGCAGTTGAATTATAATAGAACATCAAAGATTGATGTTTCTCCTCTTCTGACAAACAAGGTTAATGTGAAATAGGTCGTGTGGTGATCTGATAGTGTGATAATCGTCCAGCTACCTTGTGTTTCCATCCCATCCCACAACGGGAATTTGAAACATGACCCGCTGTCAACCAACTATATATCGACAAAACGAACATCTAAACAATATACTTACCTGGATGGGGTCCATAAATGATCATTGAGATGTATGGCCTAGATTGGTGATTACCATTGCACACTGTTAGGTGCCAGTCTAACATCTCCACAATTTGGGGAATGTACATCAGAATTTGTTGTTGTGGGGGCCTGCGTTTACGCGGCCCCTATCAATATATTTGAACTATTAATTACATTGAATATCTTTCTAGATACTGGCACTCGATTCTTAAGTCGTTCTATGTCGATATCTTAGCCACTGCTACTTATATGATAAATGGGAGTGGGTTTGCGATTGATTAGTTTTGTTGTTTTTGACTGGGTTTCATTAGTTGATGATTTAGACTAATTTTTTTCTCGTTCTAATAACATTGCACACTGAAAATCTGCACTGTGTAATAAATAAAAGTTCACAAAGTCAATAGAGAACTGCTCCTCCGAACGCAAGAGGAAAGGATGAAAGTCGTTTCTCTTCGCCGACCTGAAGCAAGATAATTTCTCAATTTCCTATTCTGGTTTTCTGAGGCCGCATCTCGTGGCCCCAGATGTGTCTTTGTTTCTCTTATCCCTGCTATTCCATTTGTTCCGATACTCGATTCAATTGAAATTCCTATTCTCATTTTTTCCATGGAGGGTCAAGATTTGGGTGGGCAGGCTGAGAAAAAGCCAAGGAACTTAGGAGATTTTGCTCCGGTGATGAATGTCCAGGGTTTGGCAATTAACCCCCAGGGTGTGTCGTCTGATACTTGTGAAATTTCTTTCAAGGATGTAGTTTCCGGCGCCAAGATCAAGATGGGTTGAATTTGGAGGATAAGGATTTAGAAGAAATCTCAGATGACAAAGAGGAACCCAATGGAGGAGGAGGACCCTCGATGTCCGACGATAACTTTGTCGAGAGAACAGAAGCTAAAATATAGAAGGCCACGGCAGGATGCGGTTATTGTTAAACTCTTGGGTAAGAACATTCCGATGAATGTTAAGTATGATAGACTACGAGTCATATGGAAGCTTAACGGCGAATTTCTGATGGACGACCTATCCAACAGCTTCTTCAAGATCGTTTTCTCCAACTCGGATGATCTGCAATTTGTTCTTTTGGAAAGGCCGAGGCCAATAATGGATCACTATCTAACTATCCGAAGGTGAAGATCTAACTTCAACCCTAATTTAGAGGCGCTTTCAAGCCTTGAGGTCTTAGTGCGGTTCCCCGAATTGCCTAGTTAGTATTATAATAAGGAATTTTTGACGATCCTAGGCTCGAAGTTAGGCAAAGTTAAAAAGGTGGATTTATCCCCCTCCTGTTTCAAAAAATCTAGGCTGGCAAGAGTGGTGTGGAAGTAGACTTGACAAAGCCTCTTCTGGTAAAATACCGCTTCCGTCGCAGAATCATGAAGGTGGAATACGAAGGCTTTGTAACACCCCAACCATAAACACCATACTTAACAACTAATCGCAGTGGAAATACAACACAACACTTAACTTAATCGGTTGGTGTTACACGCCGTTAGCCACCACGTGGCTAACAAGGCTAATACTTACACAATGTACCGGTCTGAAGAACCAGATTCCTGAGCACTTACACATTATAAATCTATTCCATTTCTAAACCGGGTCAACACTTTTACATTCCAAACTGTACCGAGTATTTTACAACCTATTGCCGATAACAAGTTCGGTCTTACTCTACAAATACACTTAACATAACACCGACTACCCATGCACCACAATCCCCGTCCTACTTGAACGAAGGCAGCAGCTTCATTGTACCTGAAAAGTAATGGATGGTCCTAAAGGGGCTCAGAACCTTTGCTGGTATGGTAGACGTGCAACCCGCTACTACCGGGCCACACACAACTAATTTTCATCTGAGCAAGCGGTTGATTTTATTTAAATCATACATAAAACACTATAGACATACATCATGCTCACATTCAACACATATCCAAACAATAGAATACAATCAATAAAGCTAACGCATCAATGTTTGTTAGATTACATTACTGTGTTCCTTAGCCCTTGAGGGTTTTTACCTCAATGGAGTCTCATTCTTATTAGTCAACACTTATCCGTTTAGTCGGCTACACGTAATTACTTCACATAATAAACATGGGGTTGATTACAGTGATCAACGGACACGAACATAACAACATACATCACACAATAAAGTACACACAACATAACTCAGGAACGAGTCACGTGAGGACTCAGACCGAAATAAGAGTTAACCAAATTTTATAGAGCCTAGAGAATGTCTTCGTTCTCATGACAAGCTCGTTATATAACATATTACCGTTCTTCCTAGAAAACTTATACTTTACTCAAGATGCGTTGAATATAATATAGATCCGAGCACACCGTACACAATTTCCCCCTAACCCCGAACATAGTCAAGGAAGGAGATCCATTTAAAAGGCTCGTGGGAGATTGAATTCCGAGAAGGAAAACAACCATACATGGAGAGAGTTTAATCTGCTATAGATATCAACTCCCGTACATACGCGCGTGACCGGACACCCAGATTTCTCACCCCCAAGTTATACATTGGTTAGAAGTTCCCTTATGGAACTTATCACATCATGTCACATTATAGTTAATCAAGTCCAATTACACACACAGGGGAGGCAAGATACGTTCACACACAACAATCCACAATTAACACATGAATAGCCATAGTTAGAACGTTCCCGTAGGTTGGGATGTTAAAACCGAATACCCATCTCTTATGTGAATCCTAAAGTTGCTTAACTAACGGGGTTAGCACACACTCGAGGTTAAACGGCATCGGAACAATCGCACAACATAATTCAAATATTGTAAACTCATTACATGCTTTGTCTTATAAGGTCGTAAACATCCATAAAAACACATAAGCACACAAGTCGAGTATAACTCGACAGGACACAGGTTGCAAGAAAACCATACCATTCACCGTCGTTGTTCGTCGTCGACCCTCCTCCGGAGTCCAACTATTCAAATCCTATAACATTCATGGAATCGGGTGGTTAATTATCTTTAATTACCCTAGTTCATTTCATCTCTAATGATTCCCGATTAACAACTACTAACTCCTTGTAATTCAAACACTTTCACACAAGTTACTTGTAGACACCAAAAATTCTCACCCCATAAAGCAAAATTTCGAAATAATAAGAGGGGCCATCGCCTTCTTTTACAAAACATATTAGCGTGCGTGCCACAACGAAACCGTCATTTTATAATATTTTTCAAAGCATTTCATAAAAACACGATTTTCCAAAAATGAACTTTCAAACAATAATCCGGTTTTAAACCCATTCATTTTGTTTTACTTACTTATCTTATTATTTTTTTTGTATTCCATTTTTATCACTCGTTTGTTTTTATCTATTCAATTTTCTTTTCATTTTTATTTACTTTATCCCATGTATTGCTGTTTCTTGTTAATTTCAATCACATACTCTTCATTTTTATCATCATCATTTTAGTACTATTTCATTTATTTTATGTACATATCTTAATTAGCATTTTATGTTTGTTGCTATTGATACTACTTTGTTTATTCCATCTCATTCACTACTACTGACGCATATCTAATTCAATTTCCATTTTTATTGCGTTTTTTCATATTTTCACAATCGTCGTACTAGTGCCATTTCATTATTTTATGTATTTCATTATTGTGGTATTATTTCATGTATTCGTTTATGGTATTTCGTTATCTTATATTTGTATATTTTAATATGTTTTGTATTTTATTATGTACATTCGTTTATTCATGATCCCCAATAGTGAACCATTTTCAAACTCTTTCAACTTACAACATCTTTCTATTAAAAGTGAGCATTGTTATGGAACTCATCCAGTTCGAATTAGAGCTCTAGTGATATTTGTCACTTTCATAAACTGAGTTCTGCTGTAGCTTAGTTGGTCAGTAAATTCTTGAAACAAGCTAGGGGTCTATGGTTTGAATCTTGAGAGGAGCAAGTGGGGTTTTATTTTTTTTTTGTTGTCCAATCCAGCCAGTCAAATGCGGCCTCGGGCCTGCCCTTGACCAAATACGGCCTAATCTCTTAAACTGGTCCAGTTTCTGCCCAAATAAAGCCCATAGTTAGTCAAAACCCTTATCTTATTTTTCTATAAAACAACAACAAAAGAACAGCTGATAGAACATTTGGTCCTGGTCTTCCTCCTCTTCGTTTTGAAATCTCGAGAAGAACAAAAACAAAAAAAAACAGAGAAGACACCACGCTTGGTCTCTTCTTGTTTCGAAAACCACCATGAAAACCCATGCTTCCTCGATTCGTAAAAACCAAGTAGACCCATACTCCTCGGTCGGTCTTCTTCTCGATTCACCATCCATCGACCTCTTCAATCCAACTGGCGAACAAGCTGACGATCTCCAGAAATGATATACTTGGCCTCATTCATCCTCCTCAATACCGTCATTTTTTGCAACTCTCACCGGCGAACAAACTGACGACCAAGAAACATACATGCTAGCGCCTCCCACACCCTCTTCTTCCTCTTCATCTCTACCACCACTACCTTCATCTTCTTCTTCTCTACTAAAACCCAACCGACTCAATCTTCAATCTCCTTCTTCTTCGGTTGATTTCCAGCCTCGAAAAGATCCTCTAACTTCCTCATGCATACTCATCGAATTCAAAAAAAAAACAATGAACACACTTACTCTCTTCATTCTCTGCCAGTCTCAATCTTCTTCTCCAACAACCGATAGAACCCTAACCTCGGCTGCTCACCAGAAACGAAAACCAAGTACAAAACCAGTGGCCTCCATTTTCCCAGTTCTGTCCCTATCCACAAATTAAATTAAGGAAAAGTCTCCTTTCAAACGCATGAAACTCAAATGACCGAAGTCTATTTTTTCATTCAGAACTCAAACGACCACCAGTGTTGAAGAAATACTGGGGAAAATCTCTAATTTTGATAACGATTGGCACATCTCCATTCTACATTCAGTTATTTCTTTCTTCGGTTCATTCAAATCACTTGAATCCTGTTTGAGCTCAGTGGATTTTGTTTCTGTTATTTCCCCTCGGCTCTCCATTTTCCTCTGTCCATGACGGATCTGAAGACCGATCCGAGTAGCCTCGATATCAACCCGATTTCGGTGGTTTGTGCGGGTTTTGGCTTCGAAGTGCCTCTTGTCTTTTTTTTTATTTTCTTCTCTCATCTCTTTTGTTCTTCATTTTGTCTGTTCAATTCGGGTTACCTGGCACATTTGGACACAATCTGAGAACGACCTTATTCGCATTGCTATTACACATGCTCTTTGAGTAGATATTCGATTTACATGCCAATTCACATATCTTGTCACGTTCATATGATTCTCTTTACAACTGAACCGATTTTGATTGTTTTGTACCTCTGTTGCAGTTCGAGCTCCTCATGCGCTCCTTACACAGATCGATCATGCTAATACTCTATATTCGTGTTCTGGGAATCGATTTTTCATTTTGACCCGCCAATATCCTCTTTGTTCCATTTTGTTCTTTAGATTTCGGCAGTTTAACCTGTTTGGTTTGTTTTGTGTTCTTTGCAGGAGATCTCTACTTTCCATTCGGTATTTAACCTAAACCTGAGCAACTCAAAGTTCCTTCGGTCATAAGCGTATTCGTGCGTGGGATATCTGTTTCATATAGATCATGGATTGTGCTTTCAGTATGCTCACGTGTGACTTGGTGGATGTCTTTTATTATTGATAGTTATCGGATTTGTACGAATATCTTATTTTCCCACATTCACTTGCGCGTTTATTTGCTTTATTAAGATTGTGATTCTCTCTAGTTTGAAAAGGTTATAAAATTCTTTAATCTTGCTATCCTCTTCGATTGTTTATTTCTGGAGTTAAATTGCAATGGTTTGCTCGATTATTTTGGTTCTGTTGATTTATTTGAGTCTATCTGGATGGAATGGTTTGATTCTAGTAGAGGTGAGCTTCTAGCTGATTTTAAGTCCTAATCAAACTTGCTTGGAATGGCTTGATTCCACCGTGATTCATTTCTGTATGATCCTGAACTGAATGTGCACCATATGCGCTAGTTTCTGTTCGACCGTTTTGACTTGCTGGTTCTTATCCAGTTTGAAATCAGTTGTTGAGGTTAATTAGATTTGATCTTCTCTCGGTAAAATTATGCACAATAATTTGGGTTGGTCTCTGATTTTGTCATCTGTTTGATCAGGAGAACAATACAATCCGTAGCCTCATCAATGTTTGACGGCTCCTTATTTATGTTTGGGTTTAAGTCTCGTTACATGATGCTCAAGAAGATGTTAGCCTTGAGTTTTGGCAGGTTTATTTTAATTTGGTGTGGCCTTTGGGGTTTAACTTGCCTAGATGTTATGACGTATTTTTGGACTTTATTTTTGACCACTTCCATTACTCTCGTCATCTTTGGGGTCCCAGCTTTGCACTTTTTTTTTTTCTTTCGTTTCCTTTCGTTTTGGGATTCCTGCTCATCCTTTTGCTGTTATTATGCCGAGGTACAAATTACACTGATTTGGACTCAAGTGGACGGTGGCATCTTAGGACTATACAGTGGACCCTCACAAAGTTTGTGGGGTGTGATCGGCATTTTGGAGCAGCATCTACTGTTTTGGTTTTATTCGAGATTTGAATAAGCTCCGAGTATGGATGGGGTTTGTGAATTTCATGCTTTACTCTTCATCGGGTTTGAAAACCCTTTTGGTTAGCCTCTTTAACTTTGATTTGGTTAACCCTTGGTGATTGATCGTTCACGGTCTGTACTAATTATCCAATTCCATGTTTGTCCACTTCTATTCCCATTCATGTCTTATTTGCAATTTTTGCTTACCTCTGTTATGCTTCACTGCCTTAAATTATTCTTTACTTTTATTGTATTAAGCCCTAGTTATTAGACTTTAGGACCGAGCCTTAGGATAGTGGGTGAACCCAGAGATTTAGGTGAGTCATGGTCCCACCTAATAAATTGGGTGACCCCTAAACCCAAACCACACCTTATTATTGTAACATAATAATAATAATAATAATAAAAACAATCAATCAACTTCAAAATCTCAAAGCAAAATCCCAATAAAAACCAGTCCAATTCCAAATCTCAATTCAGCCTAGGCCTTCAATTTGGCCCAGTAGCCAATTAAAGCCCAACAACACCTCAAACCCAAATAAAAAGGCATATGGCCTGTTTCGGCCCAAATCCAATTTCAGCCCAATCTCAAATAAGGCCCATTTCAGCCCAAATAAAAAACCCACCTTTGGCGCAAATTGAAAGGCCCATTCTGGCCCAAATTGAAAGGCCCATTCGGGCCCAAATTGAAAGGCCCATTCCAGTGCAAATTGAAAAGCCAATCGGCCCATTACCAAGCCCAAGCCCATCGGCCATTAACCAAAGCCCAATCCAATTCGAGGCCCAAACTTGAGACCCAAACACATAACCGACCCAAACCAATTTCAGCCCAATTCAAACAGCCCAATTCAGGCCCAAATCCGAATAAGCCCAAAAGCCCCATCTGGCCCCATTAGCAAATCCAGCCCACAAGCCAAATCAGGCCTAAGCCCAATTCGGCCCAAGCCCACAATCGGCCCACAACCAATCTCGGCCTGAGTCAACTCAGGCCTAAGCCCAATTCGGCCCAAACCAACTCGGCCCAAGTCCAATCTCAGCCTAAAACTAACTCGACCCAAATGTTGACCTTGGCCCAAACATTGACTTTGGCCCAAATGTTGACCTTGGCCCAAACATTGACCTTGACCCAAACATTGATCTTGACCCAAACATTGACCTTGACCCAAAATGTTGACTTTGACCCGAACATTGGCTTTGACCCAAACGTGACCTAGACCTAAACGTCGACCTCGACCCAACTTGACCCGACCCGTTTTCCAAGCCCGATTCAATTCAATCCAATTCAAACTCAATCCCACTCAAACCCAAATTGTGAATTCCATCCAAACTCCAAAAATCCAAAAAACATTCCTCATTATCCAGTTTTAACTAAAAAATCCCAAAAAAATCTTTCATTTAAACTACATCAAGTTTTCCAAGAAACCATTTTATGGAATTTTAAAGGAAAAACTCTTCTCACATCACAGAAAACTCTTCTCAAATGCAGAAAGTTCTTCTCACATATACAGAAAGTTTTCTCCTAAAAACATTTCTCAAAATTGGTGTTTCTTCATCAAGAATTCCAAACGACTTCAAAAGTTTTCCAACTCAGTTTTCAAACTCAAAATTAAACCGTTTTCAGGGAACAGAAATGTCTAACATTTTCAAAAGGTTTTGTCCTTAGTTAGACATCACTTGTCTCCCTTCCAAAATAAAAATCCGAGGTGAGGCACTGGGACCGTCACATCCCTTGTCGCAGTCTGGATTTCTTTAGGCGAGGCTTTAGGGTGACAAACATCCCCTAACTGCAGCCTAGTTTTTACGAGGTGGGGTGCTAGGGACGCGACTGCCTTCCTAGTTGCAGCCGGGATTTCAGAATCATCTAACTCCCTTCCACTCGATTTCAGTATTTTTGGTTTTAATCTTTTAAAACCCGGGTGTTAAGAGACGTTATTAGGGTTCGACCGAGAACATCTCATTCATGGCGTTTCTCTCTAAACCCTATTTTTCGACATAAATTCATTGCCCCATCTTTCGAGCCTCGACACTTACATTAATTAAGGTCGTGTTCGGTGGGGTACATAGGGTAATCCCTCGGGATTATCCGCCCTTTTCAACAAAAATGATTTTTTCAGTTTTAAAACTTTAAGAGAGATAATCCAACCCTTCCCATAGAGCCTCAAGCCACACAAACACTTCTCGGTCCTTCTTTGAACAAACTCGAAGTCACATAGGACCTCCAATTCCCGAATACTCCCGAATAACCTTAGTCATCAGAAACTTGAAACATCTTCAAAATCCGAACACCCGTAAACCAAATATCCTCTTTCACACTCCACCAACACTTTCGAATTCCTAAAACACCTCAAGATTTGACCGTTCTGAAATCCAAACTTTGTAAACATAAAAACTCCTCAAAGAATCCGAACACCTCTCAGCTTCACAAATGACCAAAATACCCCTCAACTCTACAAAATGACCAAAATACCCCTCAACTCTACAAAATGACCAAAATACCCCTCAGCTCTACAAAATGACCAAAATACCCCTCAGCTCTACAAAATGACCAAAATACCCCTCAACTCTACAAAATGACCAAAATACCCCTCAACTCTACAAAATGACCAAAATACCCCTCAACTCTCAAAATGACCAAAATACCCCTCAGCTCTACAAAATGACCAAAATACCCTTAAGCTCTACAAAATGACCAAAAACTCCTTAACTCCAGCAAATGATCCAAACACTCCTCGACTCAAAAAATATAATAACCAAAATACTCTTTTGCTCCTCAAAACTCCCAGCATCCTTTTAACCTCGTGAAAGTGGAAACGACCTCAAACCTCTCAGAAACAATCCAAATCTCTCAATATTCAAACCAACTTCGCCAATCAATATCTCAAGACCAGCCTATTCTTCAACTCTTCTAAATCATCTAATCCTTAATCTACACTCAATCCTATTCTTCGGCTTTTAAATGAATCTCTCTAAAAGGTTTTGAAAGAAGGCAATCCTGACAATTGGAGACCGAGGTTTCCTCGGGCCCCAATCCGAAGTCGTGGTCGTTGCCATTTCTAAGGGGTGTAACCCAGTACGAACCCACAATAGAATCTCTAACACGACCAGATAAGTCCTATTCATAGGGAACAACCTCAAAGTCAACTAACGGTTCTTAGAACCCCCCCTTCTCCTCCTTTCCTAGTTCTTTAGGTCAAACTAGGTGGCGACTCTAGTCAACTCCGCCTTATAGAGGCATAAGTCCGCGTGGAGCCCATCGAGAGCGGGGGTAGTGCACACTTGCACTCCCCTTTATGCTTTCTGGGAAAGAAGGACGATTTTGTACGTATTTGAGGGATGCCAATAATAACGGGTTTTCACCCTCCACAGAATGGCATTTTCTAGGATCTAGGCTTCTCAGTCAGACCATATTTAGATAGACCCCCTCATACCAAAAAATCACCCTCCACATTACTTACTTCTCATTATCACGTACAGTTCACACTCCTAATGACCATTATAAGTCACCAAACAAGTCCTAATCATCATCTAATACCAATACCCATCAACCCCCATTCATTTAACTTCTTTAAAACACTTTCGGAAGGATTTTGAGTGTGGTCCGGGACTAAGTCTGGACCTACACTCCCGACCATTGTGTTTGGTCAGTTTCGGTGCATTTTTTGCTTTGGTTCCGGACTACATCCTGGGACAAGGTCCCGGACGAGTCCTGAACTCCATTTTGGCTGCATTTTAGTGTTGGTCCGGGACTTTATGCTAGACCTAAGTCCCGGACCAATGTCACAGGCAATTTTTGGCAGTTTTTAAGGCTTGGTCCAGGACTTCTTCCAAGACCTAAGTCCGGGACCCTGTAACTTCCTGCTACAATTTACAACTTGGTTTTGCTATCATACCTTCATTTCTTACTCATTTCTTCCCTAATCTTTCCCCAAGCATCTAAACATGTTCTAACACCATAATTATGCTTTAAACCTTCCTAATCCATTGAAAAACCTTGTCACTTAATTTTTAATTAATTTACACAATTTCCCACTCTTATTTCCTAAAACTTGCAACTTAGTTTTCTAAGTTCTAAAGATGCAGATTTTGCCCACAACCTTTACTCAATGATTCATTTTCAAATGGTTATACCTCATTACTCTCACACATGTTGGTCATACTAATCCCTTATAACTCATTTCTCTTCCTTAACACTAAACTCCTCATTTACCACATTATACACTCTAATGCATCACTAGACACTCTTATGACAACATACATCATTTTCACTCATTCTTTTGAAGGCTCTACAACTAATGCATTCCTAGTATGCAACCTACATTATTACCACTCCAAGTTTCACTAACTACCTTATTTTCTTCTAATCTAGTTCTAAGGTGATTGGTTACCCAATTTGAACTCTAACAACACCTAGCCTTCTCTAGGCCATTTCTACCAACAAAACATACCTAAGACACTTGGTTTGCTACAGAATATTCGCCATGGTTTCCCTATAATTCTAGCATTCCCCACATGCATTGTTCAGCTCACCTAATCAATTTCAATAACCACATCCATCCTAGATACTAGCCACACTTAATTCTACCACACAAGGTTCAACATCATTTACATACGTCACAATAACTCCAATCCTTATCAATCTTTCTTGGTCACAATTACACCAACATAAAAAACACTAAAACACTGTAAGTTTAATCTCTCAAGGCATTCAAAATTAGTTCCAAAGGTAAGTCAATTTACCTTAGACTTTCTAGTTTTCTTTTCCTCCTTTCCTCCTTCTTTCTTGCTCTTTCTTATTCTTTGCTCTTATTTTATAAACCGGCCAAATGGGGTTCCTTGCTAGACTAAAGACCGTACCCAAGGAACAACAATAATCACTAAAGAGTTCCTAAACTCTTGGAACAACTCAAGAATGTAAAGAGAGTGCTTAAAGCACTAAAAGGAGGGAATTACCTTCTCACTTCTAAATGAAGTGCTTTTGGGAACAAAACAAACAAGGCTCCAGCCACTCTTTTGAAGAAAAATTCAGCTGGCACAAGGAGGAGAAGGAGTTCAACACATGGATAATTTCGGTTTCAAAAGGAGCTAGAAGAAGAAGGCGTTTTAAGCTTATTTTTACCTTAAGACAACAAGGAGATGTTCTAGCTCACATTGTGCTGCTTCTTTCTTCAAATAGAGATCCTTCCATGGAGGTCAACTTTGGAGTTTGAGAATTGTTAAAGGTGGAAAAGAGTCTCCAAGATGAGAGAGTAAGAATATATAATTTTTTTTGATGTTTTGGCTTTGTTTAAGCCTTGAATGAGGAGAAGAAGTTCAAGCTGTGTAGAGGGTTACAAAAATCGCCATTGCTGAAGAGAGGAGAATAGAGAAGTCTGGGAAGGAGGGGAAAAAACGTGAGAGAAGAGAAATGGAAGAGAGAGAAGGTGAAAAAGCAACTTGTACTTGTTATCTACTTTATTTATTTGTCTTTTGTTACTAAAGTAAGTCAATAGAGATAGGAGGGAGGGAAATAAAACGTGGCCTTATACTGGAAAGGGCCATATTTTTACAAAATTGATAAAGGGCATTTTGGCCTTTTAGCAACTAACACCCATAAGTCCCCGTTTGGCACTATTCATCAATCCGAGCCCGTTTTCTGGATTTTTCTCGTTTAATTAATTTTAATGGTTCTTAAACCTTCATTAATGTTTAGTTATATGTATATGATCAACTATAATTTTTACAAGTCCATTAAACCACTTAAAGTCACATTTTCCGGTTTCCTCGAAAAATGTGCTTTAAGACTCCTTTTGCTTTATTAACCCACTATATGGATTCGTTTTCTTTGGGAATTGTTCCCACACGTTATTAGTGTATAACTAAGTCTTAGAAATCCGTCTAGGACCCTAGTCGAGGTCATATACCTCCTACGGTTGCATAACACACGTTTTTATGTTTTGTGACTTTTACGCGTTTTACTCTTTCTTTTGGTTTTCCTTTCTTCACCAGTGTTCCTAAGGGATTAATTAGCCTTAGAAAATCATAATTGCATAATTTATTAACATATTTAAGTTTGGGGTATTTCAGGCTTGCACCTTGTATGTTTTCAATGTGGCTGCTATGGCCATAAGGATGCGGCCTGCCCATTCTGAAACAGCGAAGGTGAGGTACAACAAGAAGTCGGTGTCAAGCTGGTACCGTAAAATGATAATGTGGACTTAGCGCACATTCAAGAGGAATATGGAGAATGGATGGTCCCTGGGAAGCGAAGATTATCCAGAATTAATCCTAAAACCTCTTATATCCCAAATAACCCTAGGAATTCCCCATTTCAAAGAAATATGCCCTCTGCAAGGGCGAATGGTGAAGCAATTTCGACTCAATCTCGAAAGGAGGATGGCCTTGAAAGTAACAAAGGAATCGGGGTGAATCTTGACCTTGGAAAGAAAGATCCATATAATTCGAATCGATGAATTCAGACGGACAATATGCAAAAGGAGGGAAGCCTCATCCCGATGGAGGAACCAATTGACAAATATGGTCGGGCAAAAAATCCCAAAATCATCAACAACAGTTCAACACAGTCACAGTCTACCTAACTTGTTCATGGCGATAGCTCACCAAGGAAAGATCGCCCTGGATGGCGAGGGTCATGAAGGTTTGCATTGTAAGTTATTCTCTTCATTATGACTAATAAATTCTTACTGTGGAATGTTATGGGTGCTTTGATGCCTAGTTTTCATTGAACTTTTAGAGATCTTTCCCGTTTGGAAAATCCGGATGTTGTGGTTATTTTCGAACCTCGTGTAAGTGGAGTTACTGCTGATCGGGTATGCTTTAAACTCAGTTTTGAGGGTGTTTTTAGAGTGGATGCCAGTGGTTTTATCTGTGGTCTATGGCTGCTATGGAGAAATCATGTCAATATTTCTATGTTGTGCCATGATATTCAATTCATTCATTGCTCGATTCAGATTGAAAATGTTTTGGTGTTTTTCACTGCTATTTATGCTAGGCCTGACCCTAGGTTGAGGCACAATTTGTGGCTTCAGTTAAGTGAATTATATCATGTTAAGGACCTACAAAATTCTTGCTGGTTGTTGGGGGGATTTTAATGCTACTTTGTCTTCCATTGATAGAAATAGATCATCTGATGCTTACTGAGGGATAGATAGAGAATTCTTGAATTGGTTCCATGATCATAATCTGGTTGAGGTTCATATGTTTGGAAATAGATTCACTTGGTCTAATGGACATCATTGTGCACGGATTGATAGGGTTATCTCTAATGTTAATTGGATGAACACTTTTCCTAATGCAAAGGTTGAAATTTTACCTAGAGTAGCCTTGGGTCACAGTCCAATCTCTTTATCTCTCAAACCCGTGTTCTTTAACAGACAGAATCTAAAACCCTTTAATTTTTTAGCAGCTTGGCTTACTCATCCAACTTTTAGACATACTGTTAATCATAATTTGTGTAAGGAGTCTAAAATGTTTGATGCTATTGAAAATCTTAGCTCTCATCTTAGGAAGTGGAATAGAAAAGTGTTTGGCCATATTATTTTGGATAAGAAGCGTATTATGGCCAGATTGAGAGGGATCCAAACATTGGTGGATCAAGGTAGGGGAGGCCACCTGAGAGGGCTTGAAAGGAGACTGCTTGAGGAGTTAGAGGTATGGCAAGTTTGAGAGGAGTCTTTATGGTTTCAGAAGTCTAGAGATAGATGGATCTCATTGGGGGATAAACACTTCATACTTCCACACTAGAACTACCATAAGAAGAAGAAGAAATAGATTTCATAAACTATTGGGTTTAGATGGGGTTTTGGTTTCTGGAAATGAGGACTTGGGGATCTTATTAAAGACCACTTCTTGAAGTTTTTTAGTAAAAATGATAATGATAGACGTTCTCTAGTTGGGCATGGCTTTGAGGCTCTCAGTTTGGAGGATTGTAGGTCTTTGGATAGTCTGGTTCTACCAAAGGAAGTGTGGTGTGCTCTTAAAAGCATGAAATCGTTTAAGGCTCCAGGGAAAGATGGCTTTCCTGCGGGCTTTTATCAACATTTCTAGGATTTAGTGGCTCCTAACCTGACTAGTTTTGTTGTAAATGCTTTTTGATAGCTCTTTTGATCCTAAATTAAATGAAACCGTTATCACGGTCATTCCCAAAGTTGAACAGCCTATTGAGGTTAACCATTTTGTCCCATATCTCTATGTCAGATTCAGTATAAGATTCTTGCCAAAGTCATGGCAAATAAATTAAAACCATTCATGGCTAATTGGGTTTCGGAAAATCAAGCTAGTTTTGTGCCTGGTCGAAGCATTTTTTATTACATAATTTTAGTCCAAGAGGCCATATATTATATGGACAACACCAAGGCAAAGGATGGTTATATAGCAATGAAAATTGACTTAGCGAAAGCTTATGATTTCATGTCTTGGGCTTTATAATTGAAACCTTAAACTGCCTCGGTCTTCCAGTGGGTTTTAGAAATCTTTTTATCTATTGTACCACCTCGATGTCTTTCCAAATAAGTTGGAATGGCAACCTGTTTGAGTCCTTTGAAGCAGGGAGAGGATTACGTCAAGGTGATCCTTTATCACCTTTCATTTTTGTGCTCTGTATGGAGAGATTGGCTCAGCTTATTCAGAATCAGGTGGATAGAAAGTGTAGGATGCCACTTAGTCTGGGTAAGAAAGGTAATTTTATTTCCCATTGCTTTTTTGCTGACGATTTAGTCTTGTTTGGTACCGCCACCCCGAGGCAAGTTAGAGTCATGTTTGAGTGTCTGTAGGAATTCTGTTATCTTGATCTCTAAAAATGTTAGTCCTGAAAGGGCGCGTATTATAGGGACTGAAGCTGGTATGCGAACGACTAGGAAGTTTGGTAAATATTTGGGTGTCTTCATTAAGCAGGGTTGAATGGCTAATCAGAAGCATAATCTGATTCTTTCTAGAGTTAGAGAAAGATTGGCAGGGTGGAAGAGAAACTCTCCTTCCATGCAAGTTAGATTCTGCCTGTTTCTATTTGCAGTAGAATTGATAAGTTATGGAGAGATTTTGTATGGGGGCACAATTTTGAAGAAAAAAATGTTTCATGATATAGGCTGGGATAAGTTGTGTTCGTCTAAAGAGAAAGGAGGTCTTGGTTTGTGTAGAATGAGGGAGATGAATCGTGCATGCTTCGGCAAAGTGGTGTGGAACCTGATCAGCAAACCTACCAGCTTTTGCCAAAAAGTGCTTCTAAATAAGTACTCGAACTTAAGCTCGAATAGGTGTTCTATAAACAGGAAAAACATACAAAAATGCTCTGGGGTAATTGAGCAACAGGCTTGATGGATAGTGGGGAATGGTAAATCTATAAAATTTTGGCTTGATTATTGGGTAACTTATCCAAATCTTCTATCAAAAGCAACCAAAGATATTCCTCTGGATCTTTTGAGCGATAATGTTGTAGATTACTGGAAGCAAGGTATAGATTGGTGCTTGGAAAGGTTATCTGAATTTTTTTCTTCTGATTATCATGTGGTATTAAGCAGTGTGATTGTGTTCCCTGATTGTGTACCTGATTTTGTAAATTGGCAACTGGAACCTAGTGGGTCTTATAGTGTCAAGTCAGCTTATATTGCTTACTGAAAATGCTTTATCGTGTACCATTTCTGATAAATTGTCTGAGTTGTGTGGCAAAATCTAGTAGCTAAAAGTGCAGGAGAGAATCAAATTGTTTTTATGGAGGGTAAGTCTCAGTAAGCTCATGACCAATTCCAGAAGATTTAAGCTGGGTTTTACTAGTGACTGCTCTTGCCATTTTTGTGGGAAGAAGGAAACGATTACTCATGTTCTAAGGGACTTCAGAATTGTGAAAGTAATCTGGGATAAATTGGTTACTTCTGTTAATAAGGTTTCATTTTATAACTTACCCTTAGATGATTGGCTATTGGCATATGTTGGAAAGAACGGTCAGTTTCTGATCTTGGATAAGTTGATTGCGGTTTTTCCTATCCTGTGCAACATGCTCTGGTCTTTGAGAAACTCTAAAGTATTTGGACAAGAAAATAGGATGTGGATACAATTCAGATTTGTCACAAAAGCAGTGTATCAAAACAACAGGGCGTGGACAAACAAGAACCTGATGGAACCTTGTTTAGAAGCCCCAAAATTTAATTCGCCGAACTATAGGGAAGTACAATCTTGGATCCCACCTGAATTTGATTGATTGAAATTCAATATTGATGGGGCTTTCTCTCCTTTGTCAGATCTAGCTGCTGCTACAGGATTTGCAGAGATCATAAAGGGAAGTGGATTACCGGCTTCACTGCCACTGGTGGAACGGAAGCATTTAATGACGGTGGATTAATCACGGCTTTAACAGAAACCGTGATTAATAGGAAGGCCAGAATTAATTAACAACTTTTATTGAATTAACAGTAAGCAATAATCGATCGGAGGTAGGCGCGCCTTTTTTAGAACAGACTTTAGATGACGATTATTAGTAAAACCGTAATGTAAAGTCCCGTGTTGACGCGCACTTTACGGTCAATGGACTTTAGATTACGGTTTTACTAATAGCCGTCATCTAAAGTCCCCGCCCACTGATGGTCAACGATGTCGTCTTGACCTTACGCCAAATATTTCCCGCATTATTTGATTTTTTCAACGTCGCGCGTAATCTAAATTACAGTAAACGACGTCGTCTTACCAGCTTATTTTAGATTAAAAATAACTTTATACTAATGTGTTACATATGTTTGATCGAATAAGACTCATGGCATAATGGCCGTGGGTACATGAGTCAACACCATCGATCTTGAGTTCAAAACCCAGCATAGGCCAAAAAAATCCACTCTTTTTTTTAATTCCGTTATACATTAGATTACGGTTTACAAGAAAACCGTAATCTAAAGTCCTTTTAACTAGAACATTTGCCAGTTTACTCTGCACATTTACAGTAACTCTTCTTCTCTCTTGCACTATCTTCCTTACTGAAATCGCCCCCTCTCTCCCGTCACCTTACTAAAAGCCATCGCTGTCGTCGCTCCCACCACCTTTGTCACTCCCATCGCCGCCGGTTGTGGAGGGTGATTTTTCAGTATGAGGGGGGGGGGGGGTCTATCTAAATATGGTCTGACTGAAAAGTCGAGACCCTAGGAAAATGTCATTCTGTGGAGGGTGAAAACCCGTTATTCTGGCATCCTCAAATACCTACTAAATCGTCCGTCTTTCCCAGAAAGCGTAAAAGGGAGTGCAAGTGTGCACTACACCCGCTCTCGATGGGCCCCACGCGGACTTATGCCTCTATAAGGCGGAATTGACTAGAGTCGCCACCTAGTTTGACCTATGATAACTAGGAAGGAGAATCGGGTTCTAGGAACCGTTAATTGACTCTGAGATAGTTGCCTATGGATTGGACTTATCTGATCACACCAAAGATTCTGTATTGGGTTCGTACTGGGTTACACCCCTTAGAAGTGGCAACGACCACGACTTCGGATTGGTGCCCGAGGAAACCTCGGTCTCCAATTGTCGGGATTGCCTTCTTTCAAAACCTTATTTAAAGAGACTCATTTAAAAGCCAAGGATAGGATTAGGATAGGAGGAGCGAAAATGAGGTGAGCTTTTCTGCCAAGCAAGCGCCAAAAAGAAGAATTGATAAATTCGGATGAGTACAGACTGAAAGACTAGGAGTCTGATTTTGAGAGTTGAAGAAGTCGGGGGTTTGTGGGAGTCAAAGGGGATTTGAATGTTTTGAGAGGTATGGAGAACACCTTAGAGTGGGAAAAGGGTTTTTTGATTGGAATGGGGTCGCACCCTACGTGGGTTGCCTACGTACTCAACTCCGTGTTGAGATCAGACCTTACGTAGTTCAGGGTTTTGGGTTTTTGAAGATGTTGGGGTTTTGAAGGTTTTGAGGTGTTAGTCTGTGAGACGCTCGGGTCTATGAGACATTTGAGATATTCGGATGGGGGAAAATGAGAAATTTTAGTCTGTGAGACGCTCGGGTCTGTGAGACGTTTGAATCTTGATATGGTGGAGAAGTTGAGATATTCGAGTCTATGGGGCGCTCGGGCCTATGAGACTTTAGAAAATTTGGGAGATGATTCGAGTTTGAGGTGATTTGGAGTATGAATGATGATTTGAGTATGTGTGAGGCAATTGGAGTCTGAATAGAGATCCGGGGTTTTTCGGATTTAAGATTCTGAAAGGGTTGATGTTTGGGATATTTCGAATTTAGAGTGAAATGATGGTGGACTGAATTGTTTGGAGGAATGACTGTCGAAATTGTCTCTTAAAGCTTTTAAAATCAAAAATTCATTTTTTGTTGTGAAAGGGCGGATAATCCCGAGGGATTACCCTATGTACCCCCTCGAACACGACACTTAATTAATGGTAAGTGCCGAGGCTCGAAAGATGGGGCAATGAATTTATGTCGAAAAATAGGATTTAGAGAGAAACACCATGAATGAGATGTTCTCGGTCAAATCCTAATAACGTCTCTAACTCTCGGGTTTTAAAACGTTAAAAACCAAAAACATTGAAATCGAGCGGAAGGGAGTTAGACGATTCTAAAATCCCGGCTGCAACTAGGAAGGTCGTTACTTCCCTAACACCCCGCCTCGTAAAAATCTAGGCTGCAATTAGGGGAGGTTTGTCACCCTAATGCCCCGCCTAAAGATATCCAGACTGCGACAAGGGAGGTTACGCCCCAGTGCCCCGCCTCGGATTTTTATTTTGGAAAGGGAGACAAGTGATGTTCTAACCAGGAAGGAAATGTTTTGAAGGGGTCAGACATTTCTTGTTCCCCGAAAATGATTTATTTGGATTTGAAAACTAAGTTAGAAAACTTTTAAATTTGTTCGGAATTCTCTGTAAAGAAATACTGATTTTGAGAAATGTTTAGGAGAAAACTTTCTGTATATGTGAGAAGAACTTTCTGCGTATTGAGAAGAGTTTTCTGTGATGTGAGAAGAGTTTTTCCTTTAAAATTCCACAAAATGGTTTCTTTGAAAACGTGATACAACGATTGTTTGAAATATGAGAAAGAAGATTTTTGTGATTAAAGCCAAATAAAGAGGAATGTTTTTTGGATTTTTGAATGGGATTTATGAGTTGGGTTTGAGTTGGGTTGACTTGGTCGAATTGAATCGGACCGAGTTGAATTACAGACGAGATGGTTTGAATTGAATGGAATTGGATTGAATCGAGTTGGGCTTGGGCCTCAGAATTGGGTCAAGGTCAACGTTTTGGTCAAGGTCAAAGGTCAACATTCTGGTCAAAGTCAAAGTTTTGGGTCAAACTTGGGTTCGGTCAATGTTGGGAGTTGGTCAAATCAATTTGACTTTGGTAGGCTTGATTGGGTATTGGGCTTGATTGGGTATTGGGTTTGATTTGGGCTTTGGGCTGATTTGGGCTTTGGGCTGATTTGGGCTTTGGGCCGATTTGGGCTTTGAAGTGGGGTTGGGTTGCCTTGAAGCGGGGTTGGGCTTGAAGTGGGGTTGGGCCTTGAAATGAGATTGGGCCTTGAAGTGGGGTTGGGCCTTGAAGTGGGCTTGAGCCTTGAAGTGGGTTTGAATTTGAGCCTTGGAAATTGGGCCACATTTGGGCCTTATTGATTTGGACTGAAATGGATTTTTGATTAGGCCGAGTGGGCATTTGAATTTGAATGTTGGGCTTGACTTGATTTTTGGGCCCAATCTTGACCTCGGGCTTTTTTTTTTTGGATGTTGGATTTTATTTTGGTTGAAGGTGAAATGAAACTTCAAGTTGAATTTGGATTTGAATTTATTCTTTGTGTGTTTTTTTTTTGGTAAAGTTTTTTAATGAAATTAAGGGTTGGTTTGGGATAGGCTTGAAAAGTTTGGAAGGTATTGTTCCCCACAAAGCAAATCAGAAATAAGCTAGCTGTGGGGTACCTTCACAGGCTTACAAGAGATCTTCAAAGTTTTGGAAGGTATTATTCCCCACAAAGCAAATCAGAAATGAGCTAGCTGTGGGGTACCTTCCAAGACTTATCATAATAAATGGGCGACCTAGAAGCCAGTCTAGGGTTTCCTATGTCTTTAGACCTCTATATTGGGCTAGACCCAACAATTGCCAAACCAGTCTATATAATATGAACATATAATACAGACAATCATGAATGAGACTGAAAATAAACAACCAAGTAACATGACATGACCTGAAATCACAATGTTTTGGGTATATACATTTGCTTGTGAATCTAAATGACATGTAGCTCCTCAATAACAAATTTCCAACCAACTTTATTAAAACCCAAACCAAAGTTGCTAATCCATTTCTTTATTTCTTTTCTTTTTACGAACATGGAAAGATGTACAAGTCAGCATATAAAAAGGAGAAGATTAACGTTTCGTCCTTTTAGGTTTGCTACCAGCGCGCCGTTATTAACGTAAAACAAAAAATCTGAGCAATAAACACATATTTACACAAGCTTAATCATAAAATACTTAGAGCGCAGTGGGATTTGAGAGTATGCCAGATAATATGAGTACACACATGAGCACACATTACACCTGATGTCTTGTAAAATGAATAGATTTAGACAAAATACCGGAATGAAGAACTACTCTTTCCATGGGAGCTTCCGAAGCTCATCGGTGACAGACTTGTTAAGAAACAAAATCAAGACAGAATCACGGGGGACCTAGCTGATGTGAGTTGAGCCAGCACAAATGTAACACCAAACGTTCATCAAACGCAAGTTGGAGAACATGGGTTCACACCGAAGGGAACAAAACAATCCGTAACTGCATCGAACATACTGCACAGAGGAACAGATCAACACCAAACAGAAAACTGGAGATAGGTCAGTTTGCCAATGTAATCAACTACAAAAATAAAGCAAGCGTATAGGATCGGTATCCTTTCCAGGCTAGTGAATAGACTCGCAAAGATACACAGTCAGGAATATAACGGTTGACGAACAAGATTAGAGAATAGCATGTATCTTCTGCTTTTACCCATTTCGAGTTTGAAGACCCATATCAAACTTGGTGTTCACTGGTATTAATATACAAAACAAAAAAAGAACTTGCAGATCAGGCAAAGAAACAGGAAAAGGGATGAGGAAAGGGTAGTTCATAGGCGCGTTTTACCGTTGCGCTGCATCAGTATCGATCAGGTTTTCAGGTACCCACGCAAGAATAGCAGCACCATTAGGGGAGGTAACTCAAGCGAGAATACATAAGCTTAAAATGACCGTACAAGAAGATGAACATTTAGAATTAAATCTTAGGGTGAGACGAAACTGCCTCATCTCCGTGACCCAGAGGGATGAACCAGATAAACAAAGCCAGTAACCGTGGAAACCTATCCACTCATGGAATAACACATCAATCGAATGATTAACGAAAAAAAAGAGAACAGGCACAACGAGGCAGAGCATAGAGTAACCATTCGACCAATATAAAACACTAGCATTCGCATTTCTGATGCACGACTCCTTCGAACATGAGAACTCATGAGAGTTTTATGTCCATTCGAGCATATATGCAGATCTAAATATAAACAGAATAGAGGAGAAAACCGGTAGCAAGCAAGCAGGCATAGAATGAAATCAGAATTAATAACGAACCAAGACTAGACAGAAGTGGGCGACACTGGCATCAGACAATTCTGACGAAGCCGCTTATCATATACAGCCACCCTTCTCGGATTCGTTTGGTGACATGAATAACGAAGGAGCGAGTGCAAATACAAACCTACGGAATGTCCCGTATTGTTTTCATGAAAGTCGAAATCATAAACGTTTTAAAACTGAGTTGCGATTGGTGTGCACAGTGAGAATCAGAAGCTTCTCAGACTGAAACAAGTATGAAATAACAGATGAAGAGAAGCTGACTCACGTTTCGGGAACGGAATCCCGATAGAGCAGCGTTCCTCTGACCATCGCCGACTTGGCTCATTTGGCAGAGAAACTCGATAAGAGACGATGAAAAGAGAAAGAAAATCGGGAGGGAGGGAACAGATATGGGATTGGACAAAACAAGATGGCGACTTACGCTCGCTCTGGTTTGAAGATGAATATGGAGGAGATGAAGTGTAACGAAAACCTTCAGTGAAGGTACTGTGGGAGGTGGTTCTTGGTGGACAGAGGAGGCGTTTTTCTTCAGGTTATCTTTGAGATTGTTGGGTTATACATTGTTGAAATTGCCCGAGAACAGAACACTGGACTATTGAAAGCATGAAGAGGACAACCGAAAAAATCGGGATTGACGCCTGTCGGATGGTCCTCTTCTTGGAATAGTGTAGGGTTTTTGTTTGTCCTTTTATAAAATTATGTTAGGGTTTACTAATCAGGGTGCTGCTTGGACTAAAAGAGAATGGGCTGTTTGGGCTAGCAACAAAAACGGGCAGAAGGCCACGTTTGGTCTCCGGTCTGAACGTGTGCGAAAAATGAAAATGAAAACATGCTCCTCCTACAACTCGAACCCAAGATCTCTTGCATCTCCCCTGCATATCCTTACCGATTACGCTATAACTGAATTTAATATATAGATGTGAGAATTAATACTAATGCGCTACTTCAAACCAAATAATCCTTCAAAACGCTAGCGCTTACGATGTAAATGTACAGTAAAATGAAAGAATTAAATCTAGTAAAATGAATTGTTTTCTTCTTGAAAGGGATGAAACTACAAAATGCAAAATATTAAAACCGTATTGTCGTTTGAAAATTTGTTTTGGCAAAATCGTGTTTTTATGAAATGCTTTGAAAAAGACTATAAAACGATGGTTTCGTTTGGCACGCACACTAGTACGCTTCTGAAAAAAGAAAGGCGACGACCCCTCTTATTTTATTTATTATTTTGGAATTTACTTTATGGGGTGAGAATTTTTGGTGTCTACAGATGGCTCCCCTTGATTCAATTCTACAAGCCCTTGTAGAATTGGATCAAGGTTGACGGGGCGCCAAAAATTCTCACTATGATTTATGATTTGTTCTTATGGGTGCGGGTGCATGGGGACTTATGACGGGCCCCAACTAGACCTCTTGATATCTAGCTCTAGGACTTATGACGGGCCTAGAATGCGATTGAAAGTACGAGGACTTATGACGAGCCTCAGTTAGACCTCTTGACATCTAACCCTAGGACTTATGACGAGCCTAGAGTACTAACAATAGGGTCGTTTAGGGTGCACGAGGACTTATGACGAGCCTCAACCAGATCTCTTGACATCTAGCTATAGGACTTATGACGAGCCTATAATGCAATTGAAAGTACGAACTTATGACGAGCCTCAACTAGACCTCTTGACATCTAGCTTATAGGACTTATGACGAGCCTATAATACTTTTGATTGTGTACCGTACTAGTAGCGTAATAGCTATCTAGCAGGCGGATGTGGAACGAGCTCGCACTAGTAGCGTAATAGCTGCCTAGTGGAGGAAGAATGTTGGGACCGTAGTAGTAGTGTAATAGTTGCCTATCAGGTGGATGTGAAACAATCTCGCACTAGTAGCGTAATAGCTGCCTAGTGAGGAAAAGGTGGGACCGTACTAGTAGCGTAATAGCTGCCTAGCAGGCGGATGTGAAACGATCTCGCACTAGTAGCGTAATAGCTGCCTAGTGGAGGAAAAGTGGGGGACCGTACTAGTAGCGTAATAGCTGCCTAGCAGGCGGATGTGAAACGATCTCGCACTAGTAGCGTAATAGCTGCCTAGTGGAGGAAAAGTGGTAGGACCGTACTAGTAGCGTAATAGCTTCCTAGCAGGCGGATGTGAAACGATCTCGCACTAGTAGCGTAATAGCTGCCTAGTGGAGGAAAAGTGGTGGGACCGTACTAGTAGCGTAATAGCTGCCTAGCAGGCGGATGTGAAACGATCTCGCACTAGTAGCGTAATAGCTGCCTAGTGAAGGAAAAGTGGTGGGACCCGTACTAGTAGCGTAATAGCTGCCTAGCAAGCGGATGTGAAACGATCCTCGCACTAGTAGCGTAATAGCTGCCTATGGAGGAAAAGTGGTGGGACCGTACTAGTAGCGTAATAGCTGCCTAGCAGGCGGATGTGAAACGATCTCGCACTAGTAGGTAATAGCTGCCTAGTGGAGGAAAAGTGGTGGGACCATACTAGTAGCGTAATGCTTCCTAGCAGGCGGATGTGAAACGATCTCGCACTAGTAGCGTAATAGCTGCCTAGTGGAGGAAAAGTGGTGGGGACCGTACTAGTAGCGTAATAGCTTCCTAGCAGGCGGATGTGAAACGATCTCGCACTAGTAGCGTAAGCTGCCTAGTGGAGGAAAGACGTTACCGCACTATACGTAATAGCTGCCCTAGCGTTTGTGAATATGCATGGATAGTGAATGAACTTTATGGATGAATGCAAATGCTATGCAATGTAAGATGGTTAAAAATAAATGCGCTGGTTGGATTGGGACTCCCTTGTTTTGGATGTAGATTCTTTTTCAATAGTTAATGGCTCCAGAGTTGCTTCAAAGCTTCGGGATGGCTCCGACATGGCTTCAAAGATCTGGGATGGCTCCAGCATGCTTTGATGGCTCCGGTATACGCTGATGGCCCCGGTGTGCGCTGATGGCTCCGGTATGCCCCTGATGGCTCCAGTATGCATTGATGGCTCCGGTGTGACCAATGGTCTCGGGGTGGTCGGTGGGTTTGATATGGTTGGTGTGTTTTTGATGGGATGTGATCATTCTGGAGGTTGGTGGGTTTGATGTGATTGAAATGCTTCGATGTGGTGGGTAGATTTGGTTGATTTTTTTTTTGAAGTAGTTTGATGGCTCCAGCGATAAATTTATTGTGATTTGATGGTTTTTTTTTGGACTTTGTAGTGGGTGAATGTTTTGTTCATCGGTGAATGATGAAACGCAGTTGCATGACTTTATCGGTGGTTCCCATCATGGTTCCAGGATTCCCATGGATGACTCCGGGTTGACCTTGTGCTGATTGAGCATAACGACGCTTTGGTTGGTTCCTTCGATGACATCGAGGGGAAAAGGGAAGTTTTCACCTTTGATGTGGTCGCACCCTGGACGGGCTACCTACGTACTCAATTCCATATTGAGATTAGACCATACGTAGTTCGATATTCTGTGGGCAAGGCCCAGGTGATGAAATAGCTCCGACAGGGATTTGAGGTGGCTCCCGTATTGTTCTCGAACTGTTGGGATGGCTCACGTGTATCTCTGGAGATGGTCTCAATTTTGAGGATGGCTTCTGCATGGCTCCAACTTGGATATGGCCGTGGGATGGCTCCATCTTTGACTTTTTTTTATCGGAAGTTACGCTTTGGTACGGCAACTGAAGTCGACTTTCCACGAGACTAGGCAGTTCTTACCAGTCGGATGTTGATGATGAAATGATTATGGTGCATGCAAATATTAAATGCTAGACATGATGCAAAATGCATATGCAGTTTTTTTTTTGGAGAGAAAGTATAGTCCTATCTTTATTAATATGAGGTTTACGAATATAAGACATCTTCAGTTTGATCTTAAGTGATTGTTGAGCTAGAATGCGTGAATCACTTTCCTCTCACGGAGGGATATGGGTCAATCTTTCATGAGTATGACTGTGTGTACAAAGTGTGATGATGCTCTCGTGCTCGGAGCAGTATTTACCTTAGAATTTCATTTGAGGTTATGGACCTTCCATTCCTCACAAATTCCTCACCTGCAACAGGGTAGGCTGTTTATGATTTGGCGGTTGAATCGAAGAGTCACTCGCACTCTAAAGACCTTCTGAGATAAGGTCACACTCATTCGCTCATGGTCCCTATGGGACATGTTGATAGCAAGTACGAAGCTTATGATTCATGCTTCAGATCCGATACTTTCAGTTAACGCTCATTGACTTACGAGTCAGAGGTCTTTTATCGGGTTATAACGGGGCTGAGGGGTATGATGTATGTCACACGGGACTGGAGGATTTATTTGGGAATTGTGGAGCTTTTGTGCAAATTAGGATGTGTTTCACCTTTGCCATGGGTGGAATGATTAGACAGGTTTCGATAACCTTTTATTGGTTTCTTCGGGACATCATTGGTCCTTTCGATTTGGATTTCTCCTTCTTGTCTCTTCTGGTGTACGGTTCGAACTTTCTTCTCATTTTTTGGCTCATCAACTTTCCCAAGCGTTCTTCGCCTTTCATTTTGGCTTTCAGCTTTGGAGCTGCATTGGCTCATTGATCTTCTTGGACAATTTTGATGTTCTTTTTGGTGTTCGGCTCTGGAGTTGCACTGACTCACTGGTTTCTTTGCACATTTTCGATGTTCTTTTTGTGAAAGATGGTGGGGGGAGAGGCCATGGCTCCGGCTCCTTCGAGATCCTCTATTGCAAGGGTAGGTATGTATATGTGGGTGGGTTGGCATGTTGTGGAGTTCACAGAAAAAGGTTTATCGTGAAAGGCTCAGCGGGGCTCACTAGGGGATTATGTAAAGGGCAGTCAAATCTTTTTTGGTTTTGTGGAGGTTTTTATTCCTAAGTGCCTCGTCATTCTCATTAGTCAATGATTATTTTCTTACTATTCTCGGATCTTTGTATGAATCACAGTTCGTATCATGTTTATCGACATTGATCTCGCTATGAATTGTACCTCTCCATATGGTGAAGGAATACACAAGTCGCTCATGGTTTTACCTCTATGGACTCGCTCTATCTGCCCTCATCGCTCGGTGGATTGTCCAATATCCTCATTCAGAATTCAAGGGAAAATACCGCTCTTCGCACACTACTCACTTGGTCTGTGGTGCTGATTTTAATTAGACCCTTGTGTTCACTGATGGGTCAAGAGTTAAGTGGTTCACGCACTATGTTCAATCAATCTCTCCAGATTTTCACAAAAGCCGCTTCGATACGAATATATGCAAATGCAACTATCTACAATGCAATTTATTTTGGTAATATGGAATTACTATGCATAAGATGCATGAAACGCTGAAAAACGATGAATGGAGATGGTTGACTTTGGATTTCGACCGAATGCTCTTTTTTTTGTCCTCTGGTTTTCTTTTTGGATGTGATGCATGCGTGGTAAGGCTACACCTAATCTCGCTTGAGTCGGTTTCAGTTGAGGATCCACGATGCTCATCTCGCCAACAATGGTTCTTTAGGCGGTCGGTTGCTGAGTGGGTCCCGGAAGAAACGTGACCCCACATGTTTTAGCTGTAAATCGAACCTTGACCATTTAAGGAGTAGTGATCCCTATACTGCGCCAGTCAACATGATAAAACTGTCTTGTTCTTCCTGTGATTCTTGGATAGGTTAAACAAAAAGGGGGGGGGGGGGGGGATGGGATGCAACCCTTCAAACACTTTCATTACAATAAAACATGACTCAACTACTTTCTGTCACTATCGTCCCGGATTAACACATGGTCCTGCATGGCTCGGTGATGCCTCAGGAAAGTGGCCTTCGTGGTCTAGGATGAACGTCTTAACTCTAAAGAAGATACCTCTCCTCTGTCTATCAGCTCTTGGATTGCGTTCTTTAGTGTGGTACACTCATCGGTGGTGTGTCCCCGGATTCTATGATAGTCGTAGTATTCATGCAAATGTGGCCCAAGTTTCTTGATTCTTGACCTTGTATTGAAAAGTGCTAGATGACCTCCCTCGACTAATATTTTCAATGCTTCGCTGAGCGACATTCCGAGGTTCGAAAGTTGTCCCTGTGAGTTTTGTCCGAGTGTACGTTCCCTTCTTTCCATGATTTCGGGTTGCTCTGTCAATTTGATTTCAGTGTCCTCCAAAGCAATCACGGCCGCCATCAATCGTTTGAAGTCAAAAATACCCAGGTATCTCAACTGGCATTGGTACTCTTCTCTCAGGCCAGAAATCACCATTCGTATTTGTTCTTCCTCATTTGGTCGATTATTCATTTGTCCTGCCTTCACCCTCCATCTTTCTATAAATTCCCTCACAGTTTCGTCATGGTTTTGACGGGTGATTTCTAAATCTCTGTGTGTAACTTCATGATGAAAGTTACCACCGTATTGAGTGAGAAATTCAAAGTACAGGTCTTTGCTTGACTTTTCTTTCAAATCCAGACCCATAATCCAAGAGTAAGCAGACCCCTCTAAGTAGAATCTAAAGCACGCGGCCTTCAGCTCATCGGATAGACCATGTAGATCCATGAGCTTATCATACCTATCACGTGATGCCTTGGGTTTCCAATCCCTTGATACTTCTTCATCTCAGGTAGACTCACGCCTTTTTGCAGACGAGCATCAGGATACGGGTTAGTTGGCTCCCAACCTACAGACTTAAAACGTTGGGCTAGCTCTAGTTCCGCCTTCAGTTCTTTCACTAATTTTTCATTGGACTCGCTCGGAGATCAAGGTTTTGGATTGAAATGGCTTCTCAGGGTAGCCGGTGTCAAGAGATTGAGAGGGCAGTATTGTTCCTGGTTGAAGGTGTTGGCTTGAATTTGATGAGTGATGAGGTACTTGCCAAAGAAGGACATATTTTTGCATGGGCAAGGAGAGGTTTAAGTCGGAATGCACCATGGGGAAGATGGGCCTTGGGTCTTACCCTCGTCACAGACCATTTGTGGTTGCCAAGTTCCTCTCACAGCGGTTGGGGTTCTCAGAGTTGCACTGTACATAGGTGAAGAAGGCATGCTTGGTGTGGTTCGGGCTTGGACAGAGAGAGTGTGATGATCCATTGCTTGAAACTCATAGGCATCGTATGCAGGGTAAGTTGGTGAGTCCTTGTAACTGTTATCCGACCCCGCATAGACCCTATTTATTCTTCTTTGGACAAATTCTTCTATCTTCAGGTTTTTCTCCAAGTCATCAGCAAGGTCATGGATCAATCTTTCGTGAACAAATCGACCTTCAACTGTTTGATCATGTCGAGGGGCTCGCTCCATCTTTTCTGCCGTTGCTATAGGTAGACTGGTCTTCTTTCTTTCTAGTTGCCAACTGTCACGAACACTGCATGCACAAGGATTAGAATGAAGAAGAGGTAAATCAGTATGTTTTGTTAAACAAAAATTTGTTGTTTGATGAATGTGAATGAATGTTGGTGCGAAACGAATTATCTTGAAAATGTTGAGAGATAGGCGTCACTTTATTTCATCGATCAACTTTTTTTTAAAGGGGATGTATCCGTAGACACCGCAAATTTCACCCCATAAAGCAAAGTTTTGAGAGTGATAGATAAAACGTGAAGGGTCGTCACGTTTGTTCCTTTCTTTAAACAAGACGTGCATGCCAAAAGAAACCGAGTTTCGGAAAACAATTTTTTAAAAAAAACCGTGTTTTCAAAGTGGCAAATTTCTTAAAATGAATTTTGACGTTCGGTCATTCGCAAAGAAAATAGGGAGTGGGGAACCCTATACACGTTGATCTAAATAAATTCAAAGGAGTGTATAAACCTATACATATAATCTATTCAGAAATGGACGAGAGAGAAAAGAAACATAGGGAAAACCTATACATCATCAATTCTAAAAAAGTCATTAAAAATGGGAGATTTGAGCTAAACTTCTTCTGAACTCCTCCGGTCCGTCTTCGGGCTTCTGAATGACTGCTCACGCTCGGCCTCCTGGTCAGCTGCTCGCTCGTCTTTGGGTTCTTGACCGGCTGCTCACTCATTTTCGGGCTCTTGACCGGCTGCACGCTTATCTTCGGGTGCTTGACCGATTGCACGTTTGTCTTCGGGTGTTTGACCGACTGTTGGCTCATTTTCAGGCTTCTGCAGCGAAGCAAAACTGTGATCAAACAAAACGAGTTGATGTTCTTTTGATTTTCAACAATTTGAACTCGAACCTGTGTCGCTAGTCTTTATGTCACTTGACTCGCTCCACGGGTTGGTGCGCCTCTGATTTCCGGCTCGATCCGCGTAGTTGATCTTCATGCTGCCTTGTTTGCTCCGTCGTGGGGGATGAGGGATATTCTTGAGAAAGGAAAGGTGAATGATTGAGCACAAAATCATTGTGAAAATCCACCACTTCTGTGAAAACACGAAATGACTAGTACGCTCCACGGTAATGGCCGCTGCTCTTGAAGGTGGGATGAACTTCAAAAATAGCGGGTCACACATGGGGACTAAATCATTTATTTTGAAATACGCTTGTGAAAAATAACTTGAAAAGTGTTTTCAAAACAATTTCGAAAGAATGTTGGTGAAGAAAGTTGTTTGAAATTCATTTGTAGAAAGTGGGTTTTTCGAAATCAGTTTTTTTGAAAATTGTTTTGGAAATAGCATTTTAGTGAAATAAAATTTTTAAAGGAGAATTGACAAATTTTGAAAACCCCATTTATGAGTAAATATTTTGTGGAACTTTAAATTAAACGAGCTCGCAAAACAGCTTTTAGGGACATGCAAACGAGAATTCCGAACATTTTAAAACAGATTGATCTGAAAAAGTAGTTTGCACACATGTATAGCATAAAGTAAATCGCGGATATATTGGATGTGGAGTTGTAAGTGTTAATGTTGGGATAATCACTTTCCAGGTCAATTATGATTCCATCTCACCGGGGGAACCGTCGTCCCTTCACTGTCATCTCTCGGGGTTTTTCTCTGCTATGCCCCTTGCGAGGCACGTCGTAAAAAAGTCCGGAGTGCTTAAGTTCGAAAGGTCAGGACACCCGAGATGATAAGGAAACATACGTCACGGCCAGTGATGATCCGACAACACCCCACTTTTCGGGAAACTCGGGGAAGTATTTGCATGGGAACGGGTCTCTCGTCACCTGCACGGTCAGGTGTGTCTAAAGTCCAAATTATTCACTGACTACGTTGTGCCATGTATGGGTATCCGGTAAATACGGGATCCTCTATGGACGTATAGCGTGACATTAGGCTTTAGAGACACATGTAGTGCAGAGGAACAATGGAGAACTGAGCCCATGCAATCTTCAGGGTAAGGCAAAAGGGCGGTCAGACAGGCGGCATACAAGGGGGTGACTTCCATAAACCCGTCTTAGACACCGGACCAGGTAGCTGGACACTGAAGGCTCAGAGTTCACTATATGCTGGCTTTGACTCGGATAATGGAGGATAATTTTGGATCATGAGCTCAAGGCGTCGGTCAGAAACCTTACCGCCCCGTGGGTTTGTCCACTCATAAAGTGACCCTAGCTCATGGAGAATCAACCGTGGACCGGTTGGGGATCCCGTGACATCGTGGGTAAATCGGGTGACACAGAGGAATGCATGTCCTAAGCTACCCACCCATGCACCCCACAATTGTAACATAAATATGAAAGCAGTAAATGAAACAAACAAAGTTAGCACCGACCTATTTGCTAAGGGTTTTATCTTGAGAATAGTGATACCAAATTGGTTGTTTATTAACCTAAAGGAAAGTTAGCTTCATTCAGTCCTAAGTGTCTCTTTCTAATCGTGAGCTAATTATTAACCCAATTGTTGCAATGTTTGTTGAGGATCTAATATGTCCTATCTGTCCTCATCAGATACACACTCTAAGTGTGGAATAGAATAATCCTAAAGGCTTTGAAATGAATCTCTTGAAGGTTTTGGAAGAAGTGGGGAAGTCCCGACAATTTTGAATGGAGTTCAGTCTTCCTTGAGTTTGAGAAAAACTTACTCAAGTTTTCCCCAGCAGAGTCGCCATTCTGTGGAGGGTGATTTTTCGGTATGAGGGGGGGTCTATCTAAATATGGTCTGACTGAAAAGTCGAGACCCTAGGAAAATGTCATTCTGTGGAGGGTGAAAACCCGTTATTCTAGCATCCCTCAAATACCTACTAAATCGTCCGTCTTTCCCAGAAAGCGTAAAAGGGAGTGCAAGTGTGCACTACACCCGCTCTCGATGGGCTCCACGCGGACTTATGCCTCTATAAGGCGGAATTGACTAGAGTCGCCACCTAGTTTGACCTATGATAACTAGGAAGGAGAATCGGGTTCTAGGAACCGTTAATTGACTCTGAGATAGTTGCCTATGGATTGGACTTATCTGATCACACCAAAGATTCTGTATTGGGTTCGTACTGGGTTACACCCCTTAGAAGTGGCAACGACCACGACTTCGGATTGGTGCCCGAGGAAACCTCGGTCTCCAATTGTCGGGATTGCCTTCTTTCAAAACCTTATTTAAAGAGACTCATTTAAAAGCCAAGGATAGGATTAGGATAGGAGGAGCGAAAATGAGGTGAGCTTTTCTGCCAAGCAAGCGCCAAAAAGAAGAATTGATAAATTCGGATGAGTACAGACTGAAAGACTAGGAGTCTGATTTTGAGAGTTGAAGAAGTCGGGGGTTTGTGGGAGTCAAAGGGGATTTGAATGTTTTGAGAGGTATGGAGAACACCTTAGAGTGGGAAAAGGGTTTTTTGATTGGAATGGGGTCGCACCCTACGTGGGTTGCCTACGTACTTAACTCCGTGTTGAGATCAGACCTTACGTAGTTCAGGGTTTCGAGTTTTTGGAGATGTTGGGGTTTTGAAGGTTTTGAGGTGTTAGTCTGTGAGACGCTCGGGTCTATGAGACATTTGAGATATTCAGATGAGGGAAAATGAGAAATTTTAGTCTGTGAGACGCTCGGGTCTGTGAGACGTTTGAATCTTGATATGGTGGAGAGGTTGAGATATTCGAGTCTATGGGGCGCTCGGGCCTATGAGACTTTAGAAAATTTGGGAGATGATTCGAGTTTGAGGTGATTTGGAGTCTGAATGATGATTTGAGTATGTGTGAGGCAATTGGAGTCTGTATAGAGATCCGGGGTTTTTCGGATTTGAGATTATGAAAGGGTTGATGTTTTGAGATATTTCGAATTTAGAGTGAAATGATGGTGGACTGAATTGTTTGGAGGAATGACTGTCGAAATTGTCTCTTAAAGCTTTTAAAATCAAAAATTCATTTTTTGTTGTGAAAGGGCGGATAATCCCGAGGGATTACCCTATGTACCCCCTCGAACACGACACTTAATTATTGGTAAGTGCCGAGGCTCGAAAGATGGGGCTGAAATACCCCTAACCTTAAAACTTAATTAAATGATCTACTAATGATCTAAGATGGTTAATAAACATCTAAATACTATTGGGGAACAATCTAAAAGATCTCAACAAGGCAAAACATGCTTTAAGATCGGTAAGGCCGAAAATGTGCTTTAAGACACCATGAAGATTGTATGACCTCAAATAGGATCCAAAGTGGATTCCTAAGTATTGTAATGAAGTAAGGAACACAACAAAACTATTCTCAAAGAAAACTAAGCTCAGAAACACACGTTGACACAAAAAGTGCCATGAAATCACCTTAACGCACGTTTTTGTCTATGAGCTCTAAGATAATGACTTTTTGTCATTTTAAAGACATGGGTACATCATTTAAAACATTTATTGGACATGATAGACTATATTTGAAAGTCTAAATCCAAGTTTGAAAATTAAAATCCAAAACTGACAGTTTATTGTGAATAGTACCCGAATAGTGCCATTTTTAAGCACATTTGTTAAGTTGACCTTTGGTCAATGAATTGGCCAGCTGGTAAGAGGGCTGTCGGCAGGCATTAAGGGAAGGGAGGACAGCACACACTTGCACTTGTTCAGTTTGGACAGCTAAGGCAATGAGTCACCTAGTACTATTCATTATTTTATGATTTTATGCCTTTAAACACCAAATTTGACTCTCTCTTGCCTCTTGCTCCATTCCAAACGTGGAGTCTGAGTTCTTGAACTCTCCCAAGCTGTGTTATTCAGTTAGGAAGGCAATTAAATCCAATAACTCCTAATGTAATGATTTAAGGTCATTTTTAGCCCTTTTTTCTTCATCCTTTGAATACCAACACTTGGATTTCGTGGCTCATCCTTTCCTATGGCTTATTCCCAGTATTATAAGGTTAGAACAAGAGCTAATCTCGAATGAACTCAGTTTGAGGCCAAGGAACTTCAAATCTTCATTTTAAGTAAAAGTGGCTTTAAGCTCATAACTTTTGATTCCCTTCGAGTTTGGCTGTGAACTTTGGTCATAGCCTTATTTTCTTCCCTTTTCATGTGGGATCTGTTGGTTAGCCATTTGGAGCAAGGGTGGCCGAGATCCAAAGGAAATACTCTCTTTTTGGGCATTTTTCCAAGGTAAAACCTATTACCACAGCAGCTTGTTGTTGTCTAAGTGTTCCTTATGTCTATAGTGAATTTAACACCTTGTGGTGTGTCTAAACCAGGCCGAAATCTTAAGGAACCTTCCAAGCATTTCTAAGGTGAATTTTGCCTTAAATCTTACATTAATTGTTCTTTATGGTTAAGCTCAGCTTGGTATAACTATATCTTGTTTTGGTGTATTAACATGTCTAAATATTGTGGTGAATTTTACTCCAAGGAACCGAGCCCATACAAGATTTATCAAGGTATAAACACCTTAAACTTATGATTTTATGTAATTCTTAGCATATATAAATATAATGCCGAGAGTGATATGTAATATATGGGTTATTTATAACCTAAGAATGGAAAAAAATGACTAAGATAATTAAGCTAGTCATTTAGGTGATTTAATTAACATAATGGTCAAATTATGACATTATGTGGAAAAATATATAAATCAAAGTGAGGCCGAGAATTATTGTGTTATTTGAGCAATTTTGTGTAATTTTATGCTACAAAAAGTTGTAATAAGGCCATGTCATTAGGCCATTTTAATTTAAGTTTACAAGCTTATTTAGTTTAATTTATGCTTATATATTTAAGTTTGGGGCCAAATGGTAATTACTAGCTAAATAATAAGCCGTGGGCTTAATTTAGAGAAACTTAGGGTTTTTAAATGAATTTAATAAAAATTATAACATTCTATAAAGTTTTGGGTCAAAATTGTAAAATAGAAAACTATAGGTTAGGAATTGTAATTACCGAAAAGTTTGAGTCCAATTTGGGTATTAGAAGTCAGTTGACTATATAGGAGACTTTGACTAAGTTTGGTGAATTTAAGGAATTAAAATACTACCTTATAATAAGATAGTTATTAAATTGTAAAGATTTATGATATTTGGGGTGATATTGTAATTTCCGAAAACTAGGGGTACTAAATGGAGATTAGTACAAACCTTAGGTTATTAGGAATTTTTAGAAGTTGATTTGGTTAAATTTGGAGTTTATATGAATTATCTAATATAATATAGATATTTCATAACATTGTTACAAATGGGTATTAATGTGGTGAAACCGAGATTAAGAGGAATTATAGGGTTAATAATAATATTTATACCTTTTGGTATAGTTTGGTAATTTTTGGAATTATATATAAGTTTTATGGAGATATAAGTATAATATATAGTTTTGGTGACAATAGAAACTATATGTTATTAAATGGGTTAATTTGTAAATATATTTGAGAATTATAGGTGCTGTTCGAAATAATACTATTTTGAATGAAATTTATAATATGGTTTTAATGTTATAAGTTATAACATTATATATAAGAGGTATTCATTAAAAAGAATGAATATATATTATAATGACTTACCATATAATAAATAGTCCTATAATGCATATATAAATAAATATATGTTATTTTATGGAAATATAATATAGTTCAATAACTATATATTACCATGATTTAAAAGAAAGGAGATAAAAGAAAAAGAATTATAAACATTAGATATGGAATTCTAATGTTAGGAGTACACATGAAATAATAAGGATTTATATAATTCAAAGTATTTGTATATGAATTATACAACATTACACTTGGAAAAACAACCTTAGAAAATAAATACTAAGGTGAGATGTATAATATACATGATTATTAACATATAATGATAAACTATATCATATACAAGGTATATTAAACTACATGCGATAATAAACGTTTAAAGTTAAGTGTATTAATATACTCGACGTAACCACGCATGTGATATAGCGTTTTTCCTAAATCCCGAGTTAAACTGAAAACCCGACAAACGTTATTAGTTAACAGCGGGGAATAAACCGGGGTAGATTAATGACGGTACGGGGTGCCGTAGTGTATTGTTAATATGAGATGCTGATGCATAGTGATGCATATTAATAGATTGTTAGAGGCGTCTCGAGGATCTCCAGAGAATTAGCTGATTCATACTCCACCGTAATACAATCCGGGTGAACGGTATGTTATTTATGTGGCCTGATTGTCTCTGAGGATTTCCTCAGTTCAGACATTGTGTGAAAATCTGTGATAAGATTGAATGTCTGCTTATGTGAATTAATATGCTTGAGTTGTATATTAATGCTGCTTATTATTATTACTGTTGAACGATAACAGTACAGTTCGTATATATGAACATATTATAAAACGAACTAGCGGCAATGATGCTATCTTATATGTGTAATGTAAGGAACGTAAGTAAATGTTGTAGCATTAGATAATAAGATATATATTATCTGAGACTTGTATACGGAGCATTGGCCTTTTCTAAACGCCGCTCTCGTATCTAACACTGGATCCCGAGTTGACATACTCAGGATTAGACTAACGACCTTAGTCTGCTGTGTTAGGAAAAATAGTAAACAAATGATGGTATAGATCAATTTATCAAGATGTGGCTCTTACTGTGAACTGTGATCCATTAACGATACTAGGATACCGTGTGGTAACCGTAAGTATCTGGATAAACTTTAACGGACTACAGATGGTTCGTAGGTCGGAGACTCTACCACTGGAGTGGCTACTGCCGTGTGTGACCCGCCATAGGCGATAGGTAACTTAGAGACACGTCGTTCTAACGAGGCGTTGTCATCAGGCGTGACTGAACAATTACGGACGACTATATTAGCTCGTACATTAGGTGAACATTATTTGGGCTTGCATGCCAACGACGGGAATCATACTTACTTGTAGTTCTCGTTCTTTCGCCTTGTTGATCATTGGTTATGCTTTGTGGTTGTGTTTGGTATGTTGGTAATGTTGATTAAATGAGTCGCTGTACTCATATGTGTGTGTTGAATTGGATTAATTGGATCATTGTACTTATATCTATGTTGTGAACTGGATGAGTCGAGTCGCAGTGCTCGTGTGTGGATTATGGTGGATTGTTTGGTCGAGTGAGTCGACGTACTCAACTATGAATTATTAAGTGTTTGTTGGATTGGAGTCTATGTACTCATATAAGCATTGTAACGCTTTTAGTGGTATATTAAGATGCGATGTGTGAAGCCGGGGGTTTGTTTAATATTTGAGTTCACTCAATATATTGTTGCTTTACAGTTATTATATAAAACTATCTGCATGAAAATGAATTGCATGCTCTCGACCAAATAACTGAGGGTCTGAGGGGGCATGACGGTCATGTAGTAACATACTCAGCAGGGGCTGATTCCATACCACAAACAAACATTTTTGCAGGTATGCAGCTTCCGGTGTCGACAAAGAGAGTGACGCGCTGGGTAGTTTGATTACAGTTATTTAAACATGCACTGTTGCATTTTGATAAGAACCTAGAACCGTGTATAGGATTTGGATACTTAGAATGCTCACTGTGAATGTAATTTTATATTGGTTTGGGAAGTTTAGATCTATCTCTTGTTGTCACTGTGGGAAAATGTTTCGTATTTAAGAATGTATCAGTAAGCACGTTATTACTCGTATGGGCGAGTAAGAACGGTAACACCAGTAGTACAATTGTTGAGTTTACCGCTGCGATTACATTATTTATTAAGTTGATTAGGAGCCGAATAGAGTAGGGGTGTTACAAAAGTGGTATCAGAGCGGAGTACCGCTCTGATGACAAGAGATAGTAGGATTTATACAGTGAGCATAGGTTATGGGTATATGGGAAACGTTGTGAGGATACGTGACCTTGCGGGGTTGTGCAATGATTAAGACTTGCACACCATAACCGTACAGGCACTTCAATATTTAAAGACCAAGACTACGGTATTAGACCGAGTTGAGGTCTAACCCGTCCTCTGGATGTAAGTCAGTTAGAGGTCAGGGTAATAGTACTAAGGAAGAACATGGGGCAGCGGAAGGCGGTGAAGGTCCAGCAACCCCAAGTAACGCGTAGACAGTATAAATCGCTCGCACTTGATGGGAGAACATCCCGGGAAATTTGCAATGGTACCCCACCCGCCGCAGCCCGTATCTAAAGTACTAGCTAATGAGACAATGAATGAGAACACCACGGAGATAACTCTCCTGATCGGAAGACCTGATTGGTGGCTATGAGAACTATATTAAGTTTGGAAAATAATTTTAGTAGTGATGAGTTGTTTAGGACCGGGGGTCCTGGTAGTGACATAATGTCTACCATGCGAGTACCAATGAATATTAAACCAAGGTTAAGGAGACAATTCCCGTAGGACTAATGGGACAAGCTGCAATAAACAAGGCAACCCTGTCTTACATTCAGGAAAGCACTTATTAGTGCTCTTTGGGGAAGAGAGATAGGAAACGTCAAAAAAAAGAGAGAGATTTATCATATATGTAACAGATGGAATGGATAACCTATTAGAAGTCTCACCTGAAGCGAGTAACTCTACACATGCAATACTGAGGTTCATGAAGGCCTGACGTGCATGAGAGATATCCTGAAACTGTAGGAACAAGAACTCGCTAAGTCGCTACCATGTGATGCCTCGAGAGGAAATTAAGACCTTACTACCACAGTAAATTGGTAGGAACGAGTGCGGGGTTGAGACTATAGTAATTCAAGTAAGAACTTCTACTATAAGAGTATAAACCCATTAGGGAATAGCACTGCACTGACACACCGTACGGGTGGCTCAGTCTGCATGGCGCACTTGCCACAAGTGCCACATAACCAAGTATTAAATTTCAACCTGCCTTGCGCACTTGCTACAGCAAGTGCAGCACGGTAATATCCAAAGGACCGAGTGGTCCAGGCAGTTACCAATAAACACTAAACTTTTATGTAAGTCCGTATGCAATAAAGCAGGACAAGCCTTCTTAAAGGCAGGGGTACAAACCCTTGGGTTGAGGTCGATAAAACCTCGGGAAGACCTAGCCGGCCTGACCATTAAACCCAAAAAGAATATACAATATAGTTGAATACAAAAAGGAGAGTAAGTGAGAATAACGGTAATTAGTGCCTACAAGCCTAAACCCAGAGCCGGTATGGACATTAAACGCCAATTAATACCGGTGGGAAGTGTCGAGTCTTCAGGACCAGCATAACCATATTTAGAGAATGCGACACTTGTGGTTTAACCACTACCGTTGAACATTGCCAGAGGGCAAGATGTGAGCTAAACTAGCAAAAAAAAAAACTTTAAATAAAACCTACCAAACAGAGTAGATGAAAATAATAGACAAGTGCTGTTATGGCAAAATATGTTGAGGTTGTAAAAAAAAAATTAGGCAGGTGAAAACGTGCAATAAAGGGGATGTTATGCCCGCACCACACACCGGGGGTGTTATAATCCATTATGCTGCTAGACTCCCGTACGGAGGGCAGTGGATATTGACTAAACAGTGAATTTACCTGAGGACGGAAGATACTGTTACCTCGAAGGTGATGGAGGAAATATGAATTGAATAAGAGTAAAACTGCACAATGTAGAGCGATGATGAACGGGACCCACTAAATTGTGAGTATCCAATCATAACCCTAGAGGAAAATATAAAAACCAACTAGGATTAAATTAAATAGTAGGACTAACAGTCATTTAACGATAAGAATAAACATTGAGCCTTTATCATGGAGTCCAGAATACACCAAAGGGTGTAACCCAATAAATTGGGTGGAGTTTCGGAACTTAAAACTCATATCTGAAGGCGTTAACAGCCTAGGAGTGAACGGGAGAAATAGTAAATAGTTACTGATCCCCACTCACAGACATCATATGACAAGCATGTGGAAACCAGTATTAGGGCGATAAGTCGCAAATACCTGTCTTAGAGAAGGTAAGCAAAATATACAGTAATGAAGGAACCTAAAGAACCCTGTAGGGCCATCCTGACATTAAAGGTTAAGGATTGGCTGCCTAGTTATTTCAACATAAATTACCTGGACTAAGAGTACGATAACCACCGGGTACGAACACTACGAGTGCACTAAACGCGACATGGGACGACCACACTCCTAGGAGCTTGTGGGCCTGACAACCTATATTAAATTAGTTGGGTAAGTAGTAATGTATCAGTATGGTACCCCATGTATGTAAACGAGTAGTGTAAGGACCCAGGAGGTAATCAACTCTGTGTCTAAGTCAGTAAATGGAATTCTGGCTAGGTAAACCATGAATTGATGAGAGAAATCTCAGTCCAACCAACAAGGTTGGGAAAATCAAGGATAGTTTTTTAAAAAAAGAGACAAAAAAAAACATAAGAACACAAGTTTAGAGATTGAGTAAACAGGAAAGCCAAGGCCTATTTTATGGTAAAGGTGTGGTGAACCCATAAATGATAAAAAAAAATTGGGGTATTTTAGGAAGTTATGTAGAACAACCTGTGTAAGGTAATAAATGTCACCCAAAAAGGGGGGGCACAGAAAGAGTTATATAGTGCGCTAAGGGCGCTGCGATGATGTCATATTAAACAATAACAACCACATGCTAAAGCCTTAATAAAAAAAAACGTTCGTATGTTACCAATTAGGGCTGAACAGAAGACAAATGCCAAGCTAAAACCCGCAGTCGTATTGTATAAGTATAACAGATGACGGGTAAAAGCGAGCGTTACGAGAAATACTCTAACTGGAGATTAGATACTCCATGTAAACCGCAATAGTGGATAACCGTCTAATCGACTGGTACATGGTGCGCAACAAGCGACCATTATAATAATTATTAACCCAACTATGATAGTATGAACCACAACATGAAAGAAAAGGGATGAACCATACGTGTGGGTACTAAAATACCAACACACTAGGAATTCGAGTTCACACCAGCAAAAGAGGACCTATAAGGTGCCTACGGAATGAACTCATTCCTGAGGGAATAACTTTGAGTCATGAAGCGCCAGTTAGTTGCGTATATCAGACTCGTTCGACATTTAAAGGAAATTATTACAAGCATTAGAGGTTAGAGCATAGCTCGATAAACCTTATACCGGAGGCTAGTACGGTAGGGTGACATGAACCCTTGGAAGTATACCATGAACATGTAGAGAATGCAGAAAGAATAAATTAAATAACAAAATTGAAATAATAAGCGTGTGTGACAAACAATACCACGCAGTGAATAATTTACTCCATTCCCATGATTATGGAAGACCGTGTAGAAAACACCGTCACGTGGAGTTGGAACTACTACCTAATAGAGGTAAACTAACCATTAAGTAGTTGGGCATACTGCTTGCGGAGCGAGTGGGCCCATATTGCATAGGTTTGACATACCTAGCAGGATTGGGGAAGACAAATGATATGTTACATCTCCCGATCAAACCGTATATAAATATACATACATCTAACAAAGATAGGCGGTATAGCTAGAGTGGCTAAAGCCCAACCCTAGAAAAAGGGGGGTAATGAGATATGTAGCACATTAGTGCACGAATAAATCAACAGGAATGCAACATCTTGAACTTATTACTTCAAGATGATATATATTCGTAGATTACGTGGGCGTAATCCTTTTAAGGGGGTAGAACGCCTAAGATATACCGTACGTTGGAGTACGTAGCGCATGGTACACATGCTGCAAACGCTATTATTGTACGTAGAGTACAAGTGTTATGATTGTGTCACGTTACTTGAGGTAATTTTATTTGATGTATTATGTGATTTGTGACTCGGTATGAAACCGATTGTTGAAATGCGATGAGTGAATCGGCATGAGACCGAAGTGTAATTTGGTGGAAGAAAATACTCTGGGTGTTGTATGAATAATAATAACATGGTTAGGATACATGATCTTATATGCCAATGACTAGATTAATTACACTAGTTGACTTGTGTATCTATTGAACACAAGATGGCAAGTAACAAGAGGAAACAAGATTAATAAAAAAAGAGAATAAACAATTGATTGATTGAAATTGACGTGGGAAGTTGAACTTGATCCTGGTCCGATCAAGGGAAACCAAACACAAATTGAGGTGAGGGATAGTTCGACACTGACGCCGACCACGTCGGGGTTGAATGATTCTCGAAACTTCCTACAAGTGGACACAGATATGAATAGAAATTGGAATTTAGGCCGTCACTCGAAGAGCCGTGGACCGTGGAGTCCTTTGTCAGTAGACCGGTGTGTCTGCGAGTGGCATCACCCAAAGAGCCGTGGATCGCAGAGCCCTTTGTCATTAGACCGGCGTGTCTGCGGGTGATTAAGGAAATTAGGTGATAAAGGAAATTAGGTGGTACTGTCCGAGGAGCCGTGGACCGCAGTGTCCTTCGCTATTAAACCGGTGTGTTCTCGGGTAGTAGACGTTGGTTAGCATGGGGTTGGGGATCGTCAAGTCCTGGTCTTCATGACTGCTTCCCTGTGATTTGCCATTGTTAAACATATGCATACACTTGCACGTTTAGTGGTGTAGAAGTATTCGCGCGAGATACTAGCATATGGATTGGGGTGCGTTGAGTACCCCTTGTGAGACACCTTTGAGTACTTAGTGTGGGATTTGCACCTTGTCAAGTGCTGTGTACAAATGAGTTTTGCACCTTGTCAAGTGCTGTGTACAAATGAGTTTTGCACCTTGTCTAGTGCTGTGTATGAATGAGCTTTGCACCTTGTTTAGTGCTGTTTATGAATGAATATGTCATGATTATTGACTTTGTGGATGAGAATAATGTTGTATCAAATGTGATACATATAGACTAGGTCTGAACGTAGTGGGATGTATTCCCTAGTGATGATCTGTCTATGAATACTTAGTGGAACTGGATTCCTTAGGTGAACTGTATATGAGTAAGGACTTCGGGACGAAGCCTTTTTAAGGGGGGTAGACTGAAATACCCTAACCTTAAAAACTTAATTAAATGATCTACTAATGATCTAAGATGGTTAATAAACATCTAAATACTATTGGGGAACAATCTAAAAGATCTCAACAAGGCAAAACATGCTTTAAGATCGGTAAGGCCGAAAATGTGCTTTAAGACACCATGAAGATTGTATGACCTCAAATAGGATCCAAAGTGGATTCCTAAGTATTGTAATGAAGTAAGGAACATAAAAAACTATTCTCAAAGAAAACTAAGCTCAGAAACACACGTTGACACAAAAAGTGCCCTGAAATCACCTTACGCACTTTTTGTCTATGAGCTCTAAGATAATGACTTTTTGTCATTTTAAAGACATGGGTACATCATTTAAAACATTTATTGGACATGATAGACTGTATTTGAAAGTCTAAATCCAAGTTTGAAAATTAAAATCCAAAACTGACAGTTTATTGTGAATAGTACCCGAATAGTGCCATTTTTAAGCACATTTGTTAAGTTGACCTTTGGTCAATGAATTGGCCAGCTGGTAAGAGGGCTGTCGGCAGGCATTAAGGGAAGGGAGGACAGCACACACTTTCACTTGTTCAGTTTGGACAGCTAAGGCCATGAGTCACCTAGTACTATTCATTATTTTATGATTTTATGCCTTTAAACACCAATTTGACTCTCTCTTGCCTCTTGCTCCATTCCAAACGTGGAGTCTGAGTTCTTGAACTCTCCCAAGCTGTGTTATTCAGTTAGGAAGGTAATTAAATCCAATAAGCTCCTAAAGTAATGATTTAAGGTCATTTTTAGCCCTTTTTCTTCATCCTTTGATTACCAACACTTGGATTTCGTGGCTCATCCTTTCCTAGCTAATCTCGAATGAACTCAGTTTGAGGGCCAAGGAACTTCAAATCTTCATTTTAAGGTAAAAATGTGCTTTAAGCTCATAACTTTTGATTCCCTTCGAGTTTGGCTGTGAAACTTTGGTCATAGCCTCATTTTCTTCTCCTTTTCATGTGGGATCTGTTGGTTAGCCATTTGGAGCAAGGGTGGCCGAGATCCAAAGGAAATACTCTCTTTTTGGGCATTTTTCCAAGGTAAAACCTATTACCACAGCAGCTTGTTGTTGTCTAAGTGTTCCTTATGTCTATATAGTGAATTTAACACCTTGTGGTGTGTCTAAACCAGGCCGAAATCTTAAGGAACCTTCCAAGCATTTTTAAGGTGAATTTTGCCTTAAATCTTACATTAATTGTTCTTTATGGTTAAGCTCAAGCTTGGAGTATAACTATATCTTGTTTTGGTGTATTAAACATGTCTAAATATTGTGGTGAATTTTACTCCAAGGTGCCGAGCCCATACAAGAGTTTATCAAGGTATAAACACCTTAAACTTATGATTTTATGTAATTCTTAGCATATATAAATAAATGCCGAGAGTGATATGTAATATGGGTTATTTATAACCTAAGAATGGAAAAAAATGACTAAGATAAATTAAGCTAGTCATTTAAGTGATTTAATTAACATAATGGTCAAATTATGACATTATGTGGAAAAATATATAAATCAAAGTGAGGCCGAGAATTAATTGTGTTATTTGAGCAATTTATGTGTAATTTTATGCTACAAAGCAAAGTTGTAATAAGGCCATGTCATTAGGCCATTTTAATTTAAGTTTACAAGCTTATTTAGTTTAATTTATGCTTATATATTTAAGTTTGGGGCCAAATGGTAATTACTAGCTAAATAATAAGCCGTGGGCTTAATTTAGAGAAACTTAGGGTTTTTAAATGAATTTAATGAAAATTATAACATTTTATAAAGTTTTGGGTCAAAATTGTAAAAATAGAAAACTATAGGTTAGGAATTGTAATTACCGAAAAGTTTGAGTCCAATTTGGGTATTAGAAGTCAAGTTGACTATATAGGAGACTTTGACTAAGTTTGGTGAATTTAAGGAATTAAAATACTACCTTATAATAAGATAGTTATTAAATTGTAAAAGATTTATGATATTTGGGGTGATATTGTAATTTCCGAAAACTAGGGGTACTAAATGGAGATTAGTACAAACCTTAGGTTATTAGGAATTTTTAGAAGTTGATTTGGTTAAATTTGGAGTTTATATGAATTATCTAAGTATAATATAAGATATTTCATAACATTGTTACAAATGGGTAATTAATGTGGTGAAACCGAGATTAAGAGGAATTATAAGGTTAATAATAAAATTTATAACCTTTTGGTATAGTTTGGTAATTTTTGGAATTATATATAAGGTTTTATGGAGATATAAGTATAATATATAGTTTTGGTGACAATAGAAACTATGTTATTAAATGGGGTTAATTTGTAAATATTTGAGAATTATAGGTGCTGTTCGAAAATAATATTATTTTTGAATGAAAATTTATAATATGGTTTTAATGTTATAAAAGTTATAACATTTATAATATAAGAGGTATTCATTAAAAAGAATGAATATATATTATAATGACTTACCATATAATAAATAGATCTATAATGCATATATAAAATAAATATATGTTCTTTTATGGGAAATATAATATAGTTCAATAACTATATATTACCATGATTTAAAAGGAAGGAGATAAAAGAAAAAGAATTATAAACATTGGACATGGAATTCCAATGTTAGGAGTGTACATGAAATAATAAGAATTTATATAGTCCATAGTATTTTATATACGAATTATACTCCATTAAACTTGGAAAAACAAACCTTAGAAAAATAAATACTAAGGTGAGATGTATAATACATGATTAAGATTATACATGAAATATAATGATAAACTATATCATATACAAGGTATATTAAACTACATGCGATAATAAACGTTTAAAGTTAAGTGTATTAATATACTCGACGTAACCACGCATGTGATATAGCGTTTTTCCTAAATCCCGAGTTAAACCGAAAACCCGACAAACGTTATTAGTTAACAACGGGGAATAAACCGGGGTAGATTAATGACGGTACGGGGTGCCGTATTGTATTGTTAATATGAGATGCTGATGCATAGTGTGATGTATATTAATAGAGTGTTAGAGGCGTCTCGAGGATCTCCAGAGAATTAGCTGATTCATACTCCACCGTAATACAATCCGGGTGAACGGTATGTTATTTATGTGGCCTGATTGTCTCTGAGGATTTCCTCAGTTCAGACATTGTGTGAAAATCTGTGATAAGATTGAATGTCTGCTTATGTGAATTAATATGCTTGAGTTGTTATAATGCTGCGTTTATTATTACTGTTGAACGATAACAGTACGTTCGTATATATGAACATATTATAAAACGAACTAGCGGCAATGATGCTATCTTATATGTGTATATAAGGAATAAGTAAACGTTGTAGCATTAAGATAATAAGATATATATATGTTATCTGAGACTTATATACGGAGCATTGGCCTCTTTAAACGCCGCTCTTGTATCTAATACTGGATCCCGAGTTGACATACTCTGGATTGGACTAATGACCTTAGTCTACTGTGTTAAGAAAAATAGTGGAACAAATATGATGGTGTAGATCAGTAATAGAGAGGATGTGGCTCTTGTTGTGAACTGTGATCCATTAACGATACTAGGATACCGTGTGGTAACCGTAAGTATCAGGATAAATTTCCAACGGACTACAGATGGTTCGTAGGTCGGAGACTCTACCGCTGGAGTGGCTACTGCCGTGTGTGACCCGCCATAGGCGATAGGTACTTAGAGACACGTAGTTTTAACGAGGCGTTGTCATCAGGCGTGACTGAACAATTACGGACGATTATATTAGCTCGTACATTAGGCGAACATTAATTGGGCTTGCATGCCAACGACGGGAATCATACTTACTTGTAGTTCTCGTTCTTTGCCTTTGTTTGTTGATCTTTGGTTATGCTTTGTGGTTGTGTTTGGTATGTTGGTATGTTGATTAAATGAGTCGCTGTACTCATATGTGTGTGTTGTGAATTGGATTAATTGGGTCATTGTACTTATCTCTATGTTGTGAACTGGATGAGTCGAGTCGCAGTGCTCGTGTGTGGATTATGGTGGATTGTTTGGTCGAGTGAGTCGACGTACTCAACTATGAATTATTAAGTGTTTGTTGGATTGGAGTCTATGTACTCATATAAGTGTTGTAACGCTTTTAGTGGTATATTAAGATGCGATGTGTGTAGCCGGGGGCTTGTTTAATATTTGAGTTCACTGCAATATATATTGTTGCTTTACAGTTATTATATAAAACTATCTGCATGAAAATGAATTGCATGCTCTCGACCAAATAACTGAGGGTCTGAGGGGGCATGACGGTCATGTAGTAACATACTCAGCAGGGGCTGATTCCATACCACAAACAAACATTTTTGCAGGTATGCAGCTTCCGGTGTCGACAAAGAGAGTGACGCGCTGGGTAGTTTGATTTCAGTTATTTAAACATGCACTGTTGCATTTTGATAAGAACATAGAACCGTGTATAGGATTTGGATACTTAGAACGCTCACTGTGAATGTAATTTTATATTGGTTTGGGAAGTTTAGATCTATCTCTTGTTGTCACTGTGGGAAAATGTTTCGTATTTAAGAATGTATCAGTAAGCACGTTATTACTCGTATGGGGAGTAAGAACGGTAACACCAGTAGTACAATTGTTGAGTTTACCGCTGCGATTACATTATTTATTAAGTTGATTAGGAGCCGAATATAGTAGGGGTGTTATAGGGGCAATGAATTTATGTCGAAAAATAGGATTTAGAGGGAAACACCATGAATGAGATGTTCTCGGTCAAATCCTAATAACGTCTCTAACTCCTCGGGTTTTAAAACGTTAAAAACCAAAAACATTGAAATCGAGCGAAGGGAGTTAGACGATTCTAAAATCCCGGCTGCAACTAGGAAGGTCGTTACTTCCCTAACACCCCGCCTCGTAAAAATCTAGGCTGCAATTAGGGGAGGTTTGTCACCCTAATGCCCCGCCTAAAGATATCCAGACTGCGACAAGGGAGGTTACGCCCCAGTGCCCCCCGGATTTTTTTTTGGAAAGGGAGACAAGTGATGCTCTAACCAGGAAGGAAATGTTTTGAAGGGGTCAGACATTTCTTGTTCCCCGAAAATGATTTATTTGGATTTGAAAACTAAGTTAGAAAACTTTTTAATTTGCTCAGAATTCTCTGTAAAGAAATACTGACTTTGAGAAATGTTTAGGAGAAAACTTTCTGTATATGTGAGAAGAACTTTCTGCGTATTGAGAAGAGTTTTCTCTGATGTGAGAAGAGTTTTTCCTTTAAAATTCCACAAAATGGTTTCTTTTAAAACGTGATAAAATGATTGTTTGAAATATGAGAAAGAAGATTTTTGTGATTAAAGCCAAATAAAGAGGAATGTTTTTGGATTTTTGAATGGGATTTATAAGTTGGGTTTGAGTTGGGTTGACTTGGTCGAATTGAATCGGACCGAGTTGAATTACAGACGAGATGGTTTGAATTGAATGGAATTGGATTGAATCGAGTTGGGCTTGGGCCTCAGAATTGGGTCAAGGTCAACGTTTTGGTCAAGGTCAAAGGTCAACATTCTGGTCAAAGTCAAAGTTTTGGGTTAAACTTGGGTTCGGTCAATGTTGGGAGTTGGTCAAATCAATTTGACTTTGGTAGGCTTGATTGGGTATTGGGCTTGATTGGGTATTGGGTTTGATTTGGGCTTTGGGCTGATTTGGGCTTTGGGCCGATTTGGGCTTTGAAGTGGGGTTGGGCCTTGAATGGGGTTGGGCTTGAAGTGGGGTTGGGCCTTGAAATGAGATTGGGCCTTGAAGTGGGGTTGGGCCTTGAAGTGGGCTTGAGCCTTGAAGTGGGTTTGAATTTGAGCCTTGGAAATTGGGCCACATTTGGGCCTTATTGATTTGGACTGAAATGGATTTTTGATTAGGCCGAGTGGGCATTTGAATTTGAATGTTGGGCTTGACTTGATTTTTGGGCCCAATCTTAACCTCGGGCTTTTTTTTTTGGATGTTGGATTTTATTTGGGTTGAAGGTGAAATGAAACTTCAAGTTGAATTTGGATTTGAATTTATTCTTGTGTGTTTTTTTTTGGTAAAGTTTTTTAATGAAATTAAGGGTTGGTTTGGGATAGGCTTGAAAAGTTTGGAAGGTATTGTTCCCCACAAAGCAAATCAGAAATAAGCTAGCTGTGGGGTACCTTCACAGGCTTACAAGAGATCTTCAAAGTTTTGGAAGGTATTATTCCCCACAAAGCAAATCAGAAATGAGCTAGCTGTGGGGTACCTTCCAAGACTTATCATAATAAATGGGCGACCTAGAAGCCAGTCTAGGGTTTCCTATGTCTTTAGACCTCTATATTGGGCTAGACCCAACAATTGCCAAACCAGTCTATATAATATGAACATATAATACAGACAATCATGAATGAGACTGAAAATAAACAACCAAGTAACATGACATGACCTGAAATCACAATGTTTTGGGTATATACATTTGCTTGTGAATCTAAATGACATATAGCTCCTCAATAACAAATTTCTAACCAACTTTATTAAAACCCAAACCAAAGTTGCTAATCCATTTCTTTATTTCTTTTCTTTTTACGAACATGGAAAGATGTACAAGTCAGCATATAAAAAGGAGAAGATTAACGTTTCGTCCTTTTAGGTTTGCTACCAGTGTGCCGTTATTAAGGTAAAACAAAAAATCTGAGCAATAAACACATATTTACACAAGATTAATCATAAAATACTTAGAGCGCAGTGGGATTTGAGAGTATGACAGATAATCTGAGTACACACATAATCTACACATGAACACACATTACACCTAATGTCTTGTAAAACGAATAGACTTAGACAAAATACCGGAATGAAGAACTATTCTTTCCATGGGAGCTTCCGAAGCTCATCGGTGACAGACTTGTTAAGAAACAAAATCAAGACAGAATCACGGGGGACCTAGCTGATGTGAGTTGAGCCAGCACAAATGTAACACCAAACATTCATTAAACGCGAGTTGGAGAACATGGGTTCACACTGAAGGAAGCAAAACAATCCGCAGCTGGACAGAGGAAGAATCAACACCAAACAGAAAACTGGAGATAGGTCAGTTTGCCAATGTAATCCACTACAGAAAATAAAGCAAGCGTATAGAATCGGTATCCTTTCCAGGCTAGTGAATAGACTCGCAAACCACCCAGTCAGGAATATAACGGTTGACGAACAAGATTAGAGAATAACATGTATCTTCTGCTTTTACCCATTTCGAGTTTGAAGACCCATATCAAACTTGGTGTTCACTGGTATTAATATACAAAACAAAAAAAGAACTTGTAGATCAGGCAAAGAAACAGGAAAAGGGATGAGGAAAGGGTAGTTCATAGGCGCGTTTTACCGTTGCGCTGCATCAGTATCGATCAGGTTTTCAGGTACCCACGCAAGAATAGCAGCACCATTAGGGGGGGTAACTCAAGCGAGAATACATAAGCTTAAAATGACCGTACAAGAAGATGAACATTTAGAATTAAATCTCAGGGTGAGACGAAACTGCCTCATCTCCGAGACCCAGAGGGATGAACCAGATAAACAAAGCCAGTAACCGTGGAAACCTATCCACTCATGGAATAACACATCAATCGAATGATTAACGAAAAAAGAGAACAGGCACAACGAGGCAGAGCATAGAGTAACCATTCGACCAATATAAAACACTAGCATTCGCATTTCTGATGCACGACTCCTTCGAACACGAGAACTCATGAGAGTTTTATGTCCATTCGAGCATATATGCAGATCTAAATATAAACAGAATAGAGGAGAAAACCGGTAGCAAGCAGGCATAGAATGAAATTAGAATTAATAACGAACCAAGACTAGACAGAAGTGGGCGACACTGGCATCAGACAATTCTGACGAAGCCGCTTATCATATACAGCCACCCTTCTCGGATTCGTTTGGTGACATGAATAACGAAGGAGCGAGTGCAAATACAAACCTACGGAATGTCCCGTATTGTTTTCATGAAAGTCGAAATCATAAACGTTTTAAAACTGAGTTGCGATTGGTGTGCACAGTGAGAATCAGAAGCTTCGAGACTGAAACAAGTATGAAATAACATGAAGAGAGGAGCTGACTCACGTTTCGGGAACGGAATCCCGATAGAGCAGCGTTCCTCTGACCATTGCCGACTTGGCTTATTTGGCAGAGATACTCGATAAGAGACGATGAAAGAGAAAGAAAATCAGGAGGGAGGGAATAGATACGGGATTGGACAAAACAAGATGGCGACTTACGCTCGCTCTGGTTTGAAGATAATATGGAGGAGATGAAGTGTAACGAAAACCTTCAGTGAAGGTACTGTGGGAGGTGGTTCTTGGTGGACAGAGGAGGCGTTTTTCTTCAGGTTATCTTTGAGATTGTTGGGTTATACATTGTTGAAATTGCCCGAGAACAGAACACTGGACTATTGAAAGCATGAAGAGGACAACCGAAAAAATCAGGATTGACGCCTGTCGGATGGTCCTCTTCTTGGAATAGTGTAGGGTTTTTGTTTGTCCTTTTATAACATTATGTTAGGGTTACTAATCAGGGTGCTGCTTGGACTAAAAGAGAATGGGCTGTTTGGGCTAGCAACAAAAACGGGCAGAAGGCCACGTTTGGTCTCCGGTCTGAACGTGTGCGAAAAATGAAAATGAAAACATGCTCCTCCAACAACTCGAACCCAAGATCTCTTGCATCTCCCCTGCATATCCTTACCGATTACGCTATAACTGAATTCAATATATAGATGTGAGAATTAATACTAATGCGCTACTTCAAACCAAATAATCCTTAAAACGCTAGCGCTTACGATGTAAATGTACAGTAAAACGAAAGAATTAAATCTAGTAAAATGAATTGTTTTCTTCTTGAAAGGGATGAAACTACAAAATGCAAAATATTAAAACCGTATTGTCGTTTGAAAATTTGTTTTGGCAAAACCGTGTTTTTATGAAATGCTTTGAAAAAGACTATAAACGATGGTTTCGTTTGGCACGCACACTAGTACCGCTTCTGAAAAAAGAAAGGCGACGACCCCTCTTATTTTATTTATTATTTTGGAATTTACTTTATGGGGTGAGAATTTTTGGTGTCTACACCACCACCCATCTACCACTGGTCTCACCGTCGACGTCTCTATCGCGTACTGGGTATGCGATCGATCGATTGTCATTTTTTCTAACTTTTTCATATACATCTGCATGTCTATTGCAAGTTCTAACCTCGTTTCTATCGAATCCTGAGAGTGTAATGGCAAATGTTCTAACCTTGTTCATATATTTCATTTTTGTGCCCAGATTCACAGTTAATTGCAACCTAGTTCGTGTGATTTCTGCACTACTTGCCCACTTCAGTGCTTAGTAACGGTAATTTTGCAAACCAAACTGTAAACTGCTGTATTTAGTTATTCTTAACATTTAGAATTACAATTAATACATAGTAGTGTAGTTTTAAAATATAAAATTAGTTGAGAGTCTTTGTCTGTTTGCTAGATATATGTCTTAGCAGATTCGAAGTTGTGATTCTTGTTTGCTGCAGCTTGTTGTAGTTGATTTCTTGTTGTAGTTGATTTCTTACTTGTAAATATTTCTTTACGGTTAATACAGCTTACCTTTCTTCTAAATAAATATAAAATTAGTGTATAAGTAATTTTGATGGTGCATGCGAATTTGACTTTGATAAAACTGATTTGGAAACGTTAGAAATATAGAGGAGATGCTGTCGAATTTTTTCCGCGGTTTAGAAAGCATTTAACCTTGATTTTTTGATGAATTCTAATGTTGTCGTTTTTCCTTTATGCATCAGGACTACGACTTTATTTTGGCTTCCGACTCAACCGTCTTAGCATCGGCTAATCGTCTACCAGAGGTAAGATTTACATATATACATATAGTATTTGACAAACTACCAAACATAGTTATCCGCCCAAGATATACCTAATAGAGGTATATCTTCGGCAGTCCCTGTCGGGACTGTCCATGATTGTTAAATCTCACACCTAGGGTGTGAATGTGTTTTTAATATGTACTTTATTGATTATTTCAGCAGTATCTCTTTATTGTTCTTCGAATGCATATATTATTGATTAATATCATAATATTGCATTTGAAGAACTGTAGGGAGATGCTACAGAAATTTTCAATAAATTACATATTAAAAACACGTTCACCGATAGGATTTAATACTCATGGATGGATTTAGGTTGATAAGATACAAAAGTGTAAAGACTCTGCCACGGGTGACGGTATGAAATGGCTGCCTTCATATAAATAGCTAGAAGGAGATGGAACGTTCGTGGATTTACAGCAAAATTTGGACGACACGTTTTTAGAAGGAGTTGATAAGTTATGCACGATGTTGGCGAACAATCTGAAACCTATAAACAAGGGATACATATTTTGTCCGTGTATCGACTTCCAAAACAATCTGAGATATCGCGGCGTTGAAACAATTAAGGAACATCTGATCCTCCACGGTTTTACAAAAGATTTCAAGACATAACTGATGGCATGGTCAGAGTGCGTTCGATGTTATTAAGCCTGATGAAGGGATAATGGTCAGGCAAACACAGAAACAGAACTCGGAGATGATACAGTTGCGGGTGATCCAGAAGACGTTACAGATGACGTTGAGCCAGATTTCTGGGACGATGAATTGAGACTATGCTCGAAGATGTGGAACGATGTCACTCTAACACGCCAGACAAGTATATAATTTGTTGGATTCATCCAAAACACCGTTGTACCCCGGGTGTGACCCTACAAAGTTAAGCAAGTTGAGTGTCGTCCTCAAGCTATTCAACTTGAAAGCGAAACATGGCTGGAGCGACGTAAGTTTCACTGACCTCCTGGAACTATTGAAATACGTTCTTCCGGTGGACAACGTTTTACCAACGACTACGTACTCAGCCAAAAAATGATGTGCCCAATGGGTATGGGTACCAGAAAATTCATGCTTGTCCAAATGGTTGCATGCTGTTTTGGAAATCGGATGAATTTGCTGAAAGCTGTTCAGCATGTGGAGCGTCACGGTATAAGAAACAACAAACTCACATCAGCGGTAGTAAGAAAGGTTCACCAGCTAAGGTACTGTGGTACCTGCCCATCATTCCAAGGTTCAGACGTTTGTTCTCCATTGAGAAAGACGCAGAGAATCTTCGGTGGCATTCAGTTCACAGGAAAAAGGATGGCAGATTGAGACATCCCGCTGATGCACCACAGTGGAGAAACATAGACGTAAAATTTCCTGAGTTTGGTAACGAACCGAGAAACCTAAGGCTAGGCTTGTGCACGGATGGGATGAACCCTTACGGTACTTTGAGTAGCATACACAGTACCTGGCCTGTGCTTTTGGTTATTTACAATCTACCGCCGTGGTTATGCATGAAACCAAGACACATCTTGTTGTCTTTGTTAATATGGTCCAAAGCAACCGGGCAACAAAATTGATGTATTCCTACAACCTTTGATAGAGGATCTACAACTCTTGTGGAATGAAGGGGCTACGGTTTACGACTCATTCAGCAAAGAGGACTTCAATTTGCTTGCTATGTTGTACTGCACAATCAATGATTTCCCCGCCTATGGTAATCTTTCAGGCTATTCAATCAAGGGGGCGTTGGCGTGTCCGATTTGTGGTGAAAACACTTGTAGCATTCGCTTGAAACATAGTGGCAAAAACGTGTATATGGGCCACCGAAAAATGCTTCCAAAAGGACATAAGTATCGAAAGATGGCGAAAGAGTTCGATGGGAAAACTGATCACAGCGTGGGCGCCAGCCTTTGACAGGTACAGAGATTTACAAAAAGTTGGATAATATTGTGAACAACTTGGGCCCCAACCAAAAGTGGTGAAAAAAGTGTCTGGAAAAAGAAATCAATTTTTGGGAACTCCAGTACTGGCACATCTGGAGGTTAGACATTGTATCGATGGGATGCATGTCGAGAAAAACGTGGGTGAAAGTATCACTAGCACCCTTTTGAACATAAAAGGAAAGACAAAGGATCATTTGAAAGGAAGAAAAGATTTAATTGAGTTGGGCATACGCACAGAGCTTGGCCCGCAAGAACGTGGAAAACACACATTCTTGCCTCCTGCCTGTCACACTCTGTCTAAAGAAGAGAAACATAGTCTATGCAGTACCCTTTACAACATCAAGGTGCCATCAGGTTACTCCTCAAACATAAGAAACCTAGTGTCCATGACAGATTTCAAATTAGTAGGAATGAAATCTCACGATTATCATGTCCTACTTCAAGAATTTTTGCCAATTGCACTACGTGGGATCTTGCCGGATGCTGTCAGACACACAATCACAAACGTCAGTGTCTTCCTCAAATCCATTTCGTCTAAGGTTCTTGATGTGGACACTCTGTCTAAATTACAAAAGGATCTATTGTGACAATGTGCCAGCTGGAGATGTATTTTCCTCATCGTTCTTCGACATAATGATACATCTCCTCGTGCATCTTGTAAGAGAGATTCTGATGTGTGGTCCTTTGTACCTTCGCTACATGTATCCGTTCGAAAGGTACATGGGTGTCCTGAAGAAGAAAATGAAGAATCGTCGTCACCCAGAGGGTAGTATTATAGAGGGCACTATCACAGAGGAAGTTGTAGACTTCTGCACCAATTACCTAGAAGGTGTCGATACCATTGGACTTCCACATTCTAGACACGAGGGCAGATTGAAGGGTGTTGACACGGTTAGATGGAAACTGAAAAGAATTGACATAGACACTCTTAACAAAGCTCATTTAGTTGTGCTAAGTCATCTTGAAGATGTGTGAACCATACTTTGATGAACACTTGTGTGTTTTAAGATCACAATATCCAGACATGAGTGACGCTAGACTACAAAATGAGCAGAATAGGACATTTGTCAGATGGTTCAAAGGCAGAGTGTTATCCGATCAGTCCACGAATGTGCCTGAACTGATTAAAGTATTGCATTTGGACCAAATCTGGATGTAATTTCTTATGAGGGGTACGATGTCAACGGATTCACCTTTTTCACAGAACGTCAGGATCAGAAGTCAACGAATCAAAACAGTGTAGAGCTTGAAGCTTATCAAAACTTATATGACATCGTGTTGTGGGTCAGTCCATCCAATAAAACAATCATATTTCGGTGTTATACAAGACATCTCTGGGTATTGGACTACAACAGCTACAAATGTGTTTTTCGCTGTAACTGGGTTAACAACAATCATGGCTACCATGAGGAGGAGCATGGTATGAAACTGGTTGATCTATCTAGATGGTCTGTGGTATAGTTGGTGTGGATGGTGTGGTTGATGATGATGAGTATGACGCAGAAGATGAACCTCCAACTGTTCCTATTTCATTGGAAGAGACTGAGGTCACAAGTCATCGTGAGTATATACGATCAAACCATAACGAGGGAATGTGGATTGAGAGATAATGGTGTATGTAAGTTATTACTATTAAAATTTATATGAAATTAACAATCTTTTACTTCTTGCTTGTATATGACCATTATGAAATGCTTAATTTAATTCAAATTTTCTTTCAATCCTTGCAGGCATGGCTGATGAAGAGGAGTGGTTATTTTGCCGTGAGTTCGAAGATGAGCACAAGGGTACGGTTCCTTCTACCAGTGCCGCTACTGCTGCTGGCCCTTCTACATCTGCCGCAGCTGCTGCTGGCCCTTCTACAGCTCTCACTACTGCTGCTGGCCCTTCCATGAGTGCACCTTCTACGAGTGCTACTCAGAGACCCAGAGGTAGAGGTCCGACCCGCGGGCTGAAGCTGCAGAAACCGGATGAGATCAGTCTTCTCTGGGACAAGTATGGGAGGTATTGTGGGGGCAGCAGATCAGAGTTCGCTAGTATGCTAGGGACTCTGTCCAGATCACATTGCTGCATCAACCACAAATGGCCACAAGTCCCGAAAGAAGTTAAGGAGACCATCTGGAAGAAGGTGCAAGAACGATACAAGATCCCAGACGAAGTGAAGAAGACCGTTCTTTCTGCGGTGGGCGGCAAAGCTAAATCATTCCGCCACTACTTGGTGGATAACTGGATCACCAGGGTGCCCCCACGCGAGCCTCCGCCGTATGTCGTGTACAACGGCATGATCACTGAAGAGGAGTGGAAGGAGTTCGTTGAGCAGCACTCCACCCCCGAGTTCAGGGTATGTTGTGTACTCTTTTCTGAATTAATGCTCATAATGATTTATCCCTGATTTTCTAATTAATTTTCTGTTGTACTGTCTTAACAGCAAAGACAAGAACAAGCACGGCAAAACCGTGAAGCTAATCTCCACCCCCACACCATGGGACGAAGGGGATATATGGGCAGCCTCGAGGGATGGAAAGAAGCTGGTTTGCTGACGCAGAGGAACGAGGATGGCAGTGAATGCCCGATCGAGGATGTCTCTGAGGCGAGGAGGGTGCAGATGTTCATACTGGGACGCCAGACAACGACCAGCGAAGGTCAGAGGATATTTCGTCATGCTGCGACGGAACAACTGGCTAACCAAATTGTAAGTGTTTGAAATTAAGTAGCTGTTAAATATATTACTTATATAGTCAAGTGTTTGTTGATCTTAAATTTAGTGCTAACTTCTTTGACAATTGGACAGTATGAAGCGGCACAGAGAGGAGAAGTAGACATACACGCTCCTCCTTCTCAAGACGACGCTCTCAATCAAGCGCTTGGGAAGAAGGATCTCCCGGGGTGTGTTAGAGGATTTGGGGGAGAAGTACGTCAGAAACACGTATTCCCGCCATCTGCTAGGAAGGGTCAGAATGCTGCTGAAGTCGAGGCGATGGTAGATCGTAAGTTCGCTACTGAGCGCCAAGCTAATGAGGAGAAACTGGCTGCTGAGCGCGGGCTTACGAGGAGAGGCTGCAGGAAGCGTTGAATTCGATCGCACATGCGACTACTCAGCAGCAGCATGATCCTCCTCGACCGTCTTCCTCGTCCAGTTGTGCTCCGGCCGCTGACCCGTACCCGTTTGCCAACATCCAGGTTAGCTTTGTTTAACTATTTTTCTCCTTAAATAAAGTCCTTTAAATAGTATTAGATTGGACTCACTTATTTATTTCACGTATTATCTATGTTTATTAAAGGAGCAAAAAAATGTCGTCTCCAAATACCATTAGACGGGCACCCTGTAGATGTGGCCTACGGGACGGTGTTGCCATCAGGTCCACTCACGCTCATCAGTTTCGTACGTCTACCCGCATTCTACGCGTGTGACCTTGGACCTGATAATTGATGGATTTGAGAATGCATACCTTCCAATGGCGTTTGACAACAAATGCACGCTGATTGAAGCGAAGGGAGACATATTGCCCTGGCCAGCATGTTATTGTTGTCACCGATGAGGTAAGACTGTTTGACAACCATTTAGTATCTAATAAAATCCATTATTTAGCATTAAGTGTCTAATATAATCCATTATAGATCCCTGAGCTTCCTCGCCGTGTATCCCGGCCCAGAGAAGAAGAGATCAGCGCCGGCGGATCCTGTCAGAAGTACAAGGGTATGTTCTAGATAAATGTTTAATGTTACTATAATAATCAATTAGTAATTATCTTTACATTTATGCTTTATTGTTTGTGTGTGAAGGGTAAGAATCCAGTGACTCGGGGTGCGAAAAGTAAGAATCCAGCGCCCGTCCGGGCTCGCACCAGGACTTCTGAGGCGCCTAGAAGTAAGTTCTCACTGCCAGAAAAACTTATTAAACACTTGGGGCCTCGTCAGATGAATCTCTACGACAAGATCATTTCGAAGTCACCTCAAACTATCAACTTCATGATGACGCTTCCAAAGTCGTTGTTTCACTACGAAGAAGATATGACCACGGCGATCAACTTTGGGGACATCAGAGAGATGATGTGTGGAGATTACCTGAACATTAACATTATTCAAGCTTATCTAACGTAAGTGTTCTTTCCTCATACTGTAAAAACATATAGAATAAGTATCTATGAAGTTGCATTGGCTAACTTTTTATAGTACATGTGATATAATAGAGGTCTACTTGAGAGATGTCATGAGAAGAACATCACCTCCATTACTGCGGTGTGCCCGGAGCGTTTATCGTTCGACTCAGTCAATAGGGACCCGGGGAGGTTTATGGAATACATGAGTCATTGCTTCAATGTTGCTGATGAACAGAAAAAATTATTTATTCTAATGCCGTATCACCAAACGTGAGTTCTGATATAAAATTACATACTAATTAGCTAACTTTTTTACCTTCATTTCTCATTTCATTTTGTATTTGAAATTGTAGCCACCACTGGGCTTTGTTTATCTTCTGCACTGCCACCGCTACTCTGCTCGTTCTAGATCCACTAGGGCAGTGGACAGAATTCAACACTGAAGACTTAATCAAAACGTAAGTTTTTATTACTATTTAATTGTTTGTAAGTTTTTTGAACCAAAATTAATGTACTCGTTCATTTTGCTTAACGCTTTTGTTAATATATGTCACAGTTGTTACAGTAAAACCACTCAGGCAGAGTTTGCTGAAATGACCGTCGATTACATCAAGGTTTGGTAATTCATGTATTTCATTCGTGCTGCTTATCTTTATACAATTGTTTTACATTTGTGAATTTTGGTGATTTAGTGCCCTACCCAAAAGGATTCTAGGAGTTGCGGGTACTACGTGATGCGGTATATGTACGAGTTCTGCGGGTACTTCCCAGCATTTCAGAACTCTAGAGACAAGGTAATACGAACGCTATCTTGTATTTAATTCTTTTCGGCAGATTTTTTGTGTCTTTATCTTAATCTCATTATGGGTTCCATTCCTTTTCTTGTTCCAGATTAAAGAGCATTTTGCCCAATCCTCGACTTACAGTGCAAAAGACTTGTATCATGTCAGAGAGAGCATGACAACCTTATTTATGAGAAAGGAGTGGTAGACTAGCTAGCTAGCTTTTTGTATATATTGTAGTGGCATGAAACTGAAATGATCACAGTTAATGAATTGCTAGCTGCTGTAACAGATTCTGCTGTATTGAATATTTTTGTTGTGTAACAGATTCAGCTGTAACAGATTTTCGATCTGGTGTATATTAGATGTTATCTCTGTTGCAATTGTGCGCAAGAATGAATTTGTGTTGTTGCTATTTGATTCAGGTGTTTGAATTGTGCAGTTTCTGCACATCTGTTGCTCTGATGCCCTCTGTTGCATATCTGTTATAATTCTGGCTCTATTGCAATTGTGTATCTTTGTAATAAAAAAAACACTTTACATTTACATTACGGTTGTTGGTAAAACCGTAATCTAAAGTCCTTTGGGGCGCGCGCGCCAAAGGACTTTAAATTACGGTTATTGTTAAAACCGTAATCTAAAGTCTACACTTTACATTACGGTTTTACCAATAACCGTAATGTAAAGTTCATGACACGCGGGACGGAAAAGGGCCTTTAATTAAAGACGTCGCCGTCTTTAATGACGCCCGCGTAGACTACGGTCCAGTACCGTAATTATACACGGTTTTGGACCGTAATTAAATGCTTCTGTTCCACCAGTGTGTGCATTCGGAAAGAATGGTGCTCTTCATTCAGAAGTAATGGCACTCCTATATGCAATCAGAATTGTTAAACAGAGAAGGTTTAGAAAAAGTCTTAATATGTAGTGACTCTTCTACTGCGGTGGAATTAATCCGTAGTTGTTCAGGTTTTCACTATTGTAACCTATCTTTGAGTGTAAGAGTGTTATGCGATCCTGTATGATCATTGAGGTGGTGTATACACCTAGAGGCTGTAATAAGGCGGTAGACACTTTAGCTAAGTTTAGTTTGGGCAGGGGGATTGGGATACCGGAATTATGTGATGTCCCTGTATGTATTATTCCTCAGTTGGAGGAGGACAGTAAATTGATTAATCAAGTAAGAAGAAGGCAGTAAGCCTTCACCTGTTGCGACCCAAAAAAAATCAGCAGTGTGTATTTCAAAAGAAGGTAGATATATGTGAAAAAAAAACTTTATTTTGATCAAACTTACGGTTAGAGTTGAGTGTTTTGGTGGGGAATAAAGAATAAAAGAGTTGTAATTTTTTATCCTCCCACTTTACCCATATCATCCACATAATTTCCAATTAAAGACTGATTCCATCATTTGTACTGTTGGGTTTGATCAGATACGTGAGAGAAATCTCATTCCACTAAAAAATAATACCCCTCTTATCCAAATAACTATCGTTTTAGACATGAATCTAGACTTAAATAGTTGAGATTCATCTCTAAAATGACGGATATTTTGAATATGAGAGAATATAGCTTTTAAATGCTAAAGCTCTTTAAAGCAGCTATTGTTTATTAATCCAAGGAAGTTCGCCTAGGGGATTCGATCACAGCTATATGCTGCTTTATGATAAAATTCAGTGAGCTAACTAATGTGAGTTTGACAGATATCAATTTTTTTAATCTAGTTAAAAATCTGACCAGTAATAAATGGATCAAGGTCTATAAAGCAATATAAAGTTATAGTTTTATAAAATCGTTGCCATGGAACTATGAGATTAAGGGGGCCTATCTCTTGTTACTTTATTCCAGTCCGGTTAACTAATCATAAGTTGTCATAATTACTCAAATTAAATTTTAATAGGCCTATTTAATATGCTGATCCAATAGTATTAAGACATGTGAAGTAACTTTGTTAAAAAAACTTTTGCATTTTTCTTAAAGACATCCATAATAACAATAGTGGATTCCACTCTCAAAATAATAATATTTTATTCTTTCCCTCACAATCTCTCCCTTCTTTCTAAGACACCCACTTTTTAGGTTTTTAGCTATGAAACTCTCACACAACTTCTCTCCTCTATGTCATATTTTATCTTTTTGTTTTACTAATTTGGAGTGGATTCTACACCATTGTGGATGCCCTAAGAAACCGGGAGATCAGTCACCAGTTCGTTTTGAAAAGGAGTAGGTCTAGCTCTGTCTCCTGAAAGTGAGTAAAATAAAATAAAAATATATGTGGTTAATATGTTTCGTGCTGAGTTCCAGTTTTATTTACATCTACCGTCACCTCGATAGGCAATTTATATTGTAAGCACGGTGCTCCGTATTTCCGTGTACAAGTGTAAAAAAAAAACGGTTTATGTGCGAGTAATGATGTGTTTTGAAATTTTCTGGTTTTAATTTAATTTTTTAAAAACATATTTTTGATTAAGTAAATCTATTATTAGTTGAGTAAAAATCTAGAGAAAATGTACAAAAAAAAATAATCTATTATTTAAAGTTCTTTGTTTTTGTTTTTAAAATAAAAAAATAGATTTTTAATTTAAATAAATTTATTATTACTATAACCATTAAGTAAAAATTTAGATAAAATCTACAAGATAAACTAGAATAATCTATTATCATGGCGCAATGAACCTAACTTGAAAATTTTAAAAACCGATTCTTTATTATTTTTTAATTTAAAAGAACAATTACTACCAAATTTGAACTCTAACAGAATTAAGGAATAATGCGAAATAAATTGTGAGCAAAGGCGTTAAAAAGTTGAACAAGTATAGATTATATGAACACAAACTTGATGTTCAAAAATAAGTAAACCAATAAATATGGTATATTATAATGACATTGTTTTATTTTATAATCATTAATGAACAACTAGTATAAAAATATGAATAGTTTATAAACAATAGTTAAACGTATGATCAAAAAAAAGAATAATTATATATTATATTAACATTTTTTATAAAGTTTTTATGCACAAATAGATCTAATTTCTGAACACTTAATAATAAATAGTTAAACATATTGTCAAAATAATCGAACAAACTAATTTTATATTTTTAAACATGAACATGAGTTTTTAAAAAAAGAACAATATACAATAATTTTGAACATCGTGTTTTAAAAGTTGAACAACTAATACCGCATATCTAAACCTAAACTTAAAGTTTTCACAAGGGATTCATTTTTTTTATATAATTTTCTATGAATAACTAGGCTCGAATTTGAACCTTAACAAAATTTAAAAGCAATATGAAAAAAAATTTGAACAAAAAAGTTAAAAAGTTGTTCAACAAGTATAGATTATATGAACACAAACTTGATGTTTAAAAAACGATAAACCAATAAAAGTTAAGAAAATATATTATTACAATAACCGTTAAGTAAAAATTTAGAGACGAGAATAATCTATTATTACTATCACATATCTGAACCTAAACTTGATAATTTTAAAAACGGATTCTTTATGTCATTTTATTTTAGTTTTCTAAGAACAACTAGTATCGAATTTTTGAACTCTAACAAAATTTAAAATGTGAAATAAATTTGGAACAAAGGAGTTAAAAAGTTGAACAACAAGTATAGATTATACGGACATAAACTTGATGTTAAAAAATCAGTAAACCAATAAATATGGTAATATTAACATTGTTTTATTATATAATTTCCAATGAAGAACTAGTATAAAAAATATGAACAATTTATAAACAAAGTTGAACATGTGATCCAAAAAGTAAATAAACAAATTGTATATCATATTGAACAATACTATTAAATTTATTATGAACAACTAGATCTAATTTTTGAACACTTAATAATAAATAGTTGAACATATGGCCCAAAAAATTGAACAAACTAATTTTATATTTTCAAATAAATGTTGAGGTTTAATGAACAATATGTAGTAAACTTTGAAAAGGTGTTTTAAAAGAACAATTAATACCACGTATCTAAACCTAAACTTAGAAGTTTTAAAAACAGATACATTTTTATATAATTTTCTATGAAGAACTAGTCTTAAAGTTGAACCGTAACAAAATTTAGAAACAATATGAAATAATTTTGATCATAAAAGTAAAAAAGTGGTACATGAGGTTACGACACTGTTGAGGAGATTCACTGGTTTATACATCGTTGTCAATTACAAAATTGGTCTTTTTCAGGAATTAGTTACTAGAGTGAATTGGTCAGAATCAAATTAAAATTAATTGTAAACTTTTGTTTTGAGTTTGAACTTATTTGAGAATAGCAAAAAAAGAAAGAGAAGAATAATGATGATAACTGCTATTGAGAACGTTTTGTGGATATTTAAGAAAAATATTTTAGAATCAAAATTATTAAAATACAAGAAATTAAAAATAATTTATTTTGTGTAATTTAAAAAATAAAACTTGAAAATAAATACAGTCACCTAAAAACACAATGACATGTCAGCACCAGAAGCACGCTGGTTGTATAGTGGCTTATGACAACAAATGTAATAACTCGGTTTATTTCAGAATTTCCTAACGTTTTATTTTGTGGTATTGTCATCCTTTATGTGGTTTATTTAGCTATTGGGACGTCCGAGGCATTCAAGTAAAAGGCGAGGGACAAGGAGGTCTTTTCCCCTCCCTTTTATTTTGGTAAGTCATTAATAAGGAAAAAAATTTCCTTATTCTTATTCCCCATTAGTTTACAAAGTCTCTCTTTCCCTGACAGTTGTTCACGTTTTCTTCTCCCTTCTCCCATCTCTTCAAGTGTTGTTTTGCAATCTCCATTGTCGTTCTGCTGATTCGGTTGTGCTGTTGTGTTGGTTCGATTGTTGTCTTCGCTCTCTGATTTCTGGTTTGTACAGTTCGGTAACGATTTGTGTTGTTGTTTGGTGAGTTTCGATTCGAATTGAGTTGTGTTTTGTTGGCTGAATTCAGTATTTGCTTCTGCGTTTTGGATTGCGTTGCGCTTCGGATTTCAATCAGCGAGTTCTGCACTGGGAATTCAAGTAAGTGGGGGATGAAATTAAGGGGTTTACTCACCCATGGGGTGCTGTGTTTTCTGGACTGCGTATTGATTCATAATCTGCGTTGTTTTGGTTGATTTTGTTGCTGATTTGTGATGGTTTATGTGTGGACAAAAACCCATGGGTACTGATTTACAATCTGGGTGAATTGCTGAATTTTGGTGTTGGTTTTTGTATGCTCTTCGCTTCTGTTTACTGTCTGTGAACTGGAATTTATGCGACGTCCGGACATGCGTCTGGACTTGTATGTCCGGACGTGTTGTCTGGTGTGTCTCTGTTTTTAGCGATTTTGAAGTGTCCAGACATGCGTCCGGACATGTATGTCTGGACAGCATGCGAGGACTTTTCTGATTTTGCTCTCCGCATGTTCGGACACATGTCCGGACTTCTCTGGGATTTCAATTCGACATGTGTCTGGACATGTAAGTCCGGACACATGTCTGGAAAAGTTCCTATTTTCGCTTCGCACTGTGTCCGGACATGCAAGGTCGGACGCATGTCCGGACACACCTTCTGTTTTGCCTATTTTACTCGTTTAAGCTCCATTTTGACTTTCATTTGCGGGGCTCTGTTACCCTATGTGTGAATAAGATGTTTAAACATGACTTATGCTTATTTAATCACTCTGATATGATATTTTGGCTAAATTATTTTGGGACCTAGTTACTTAGCTTCTGAGCTTTGGATAGTCGGGTCAAGCTGTCCCGTAGCATGCTGCACAGGATTTCCTTCTGTTTTGTTCTCGGGTTCTCTTCAGTTCTCTTCTCAGGGTCCCCTGAATATTTAGTGACCGACTGGTCCATAGTCATCTCAATGACTTCTGTGTGGGATCTACAGATCCATAGGGCTTTAGTGTTTGCCCTTCTAATGTGTCAGCTGGTGTTTAGTGTCCCACTCTGCGATATCGTTCCACAAGTCCGACTAATGTTTTGTTATGGCATTCTGTTCAGCTTTGGTATTTGCTCTGTTTCTGATTCGTCTATTTTGAAGTGCCTTACGTTACCCTCTGATTTGAACATTTCTGACTTTTGTTTTGAGTGGGCTTCCTTGAGGAAGTCTTCTGCTTACTGGCCTGTTGAGCTCACCCATTTATTCATTATGTAGATTGAGCTCGGAGACCTCCTCCTCTTCTTTGGGATCTGATTTCAGATTTAGTTATGTTTAGACTTTATTATGTGTTTGACTTTGCGCATTAGACGTTATGGATTTATGTAGTCTTCGGGCCCTTACTTTGTATTTAGCGTTTCGTATTTGGTTTGGATATTGTAAACTCTTCTAAGAATTAATGTAAGTAGTTTTTATGCGGATTCAAATTCGATTTGTTAGTAGTAAGTCATGCGACGTTAGTTTATAGACTCGCGGCGTGTAACGACCCTAACTCCTAGGCCAGTTTTGGGGTCATTACAACAAATGCCCTAGAGGTTTTGCTGGCTTCCTTCATAAGTAAGCCTTTGGGCTTTGCAAAAAGGTGTATTGATTAGAGATATTCACGAATAAATAGAATCGACCGGTGAAATTGAACTACGAATGTGGTTAACTGAAACGGATTGTTAATATGATTAACTATTGTTATTAAGAAAAAGAATAAACTATACAATTAAACGTCAATCAGTCGATACAACTATACCAAAACTCACAGCTAAGTAACTTAATTTCACAACAAAATATAAAATTCGTATGGTGCAACTGCATCCTTATAAGAGAAGCAAAAACTTAGCTTTCAACCAGGTTGTCTCAATTCAAAAGAGAGTAGGGGAGAGTATGGGGCAAATTCTACTATACAACCGGAAGCACAGTGCTCTGTGCTTCCGTGTATACATGGAGAAAAAATAACGTGGATACATGACGTGTATTTGATATAGTTTAAAAGATTTTCTCTTTTGTTTTAAAATTTAAAATTGAATTTTTAATTAGTTAAACTTAGTAACCGTTCAGCAAAAGATTCTCAGTTTTTAAGAAAATCTAGAAGTTTAAATAGATAATTCTAAATAATTTAGTAATTGTTAAAGTAAAAGAATCTAAGTTTTAGAGGAAAAAAGTTTTAAAACAAATACTTTTGAAATTTTTTATCTTCAAAACAAATTCTGAAAAATTTCAAACAAATAATTCTAAAAAATTTAGTGATCGTTAAAGTTAAAAAATCTAAAACTGAAAAATTAAAACAAATAATTCTAAAAAATTTATTAATTGTTTAGTAAAAAAATCTTAGTTTTAGAGAAAAATTATACTAATATTCTTTTATTATATAATTTTCCATAAAAAGTCTAAAATTTTAATATGAGTAAATTTATAAACAACATAAGATAAATTTTGAACAAATAGTTTAAAATATTGAACAAATGGTTTAAAATATTGAACAAATGGCTTAAAATGTTAAACAAATGGTTTAAAATGTTGAACTAATGGTTTAAAATGTTGAACAAATGGTTTAAAATGTTGAACAAATGGTTTAAAATGTTGAACAAATGGTTTAAAATGTTGAACAACGTGTATTGCTAATAACGAGAACCCATTGAAGGCAAGAATATAGGGAAATATCATGTGAATATGTGTGGGTACTTCACTCTCATGGAGTCCTCAGTCTCCCAAGTAGTGTCTTCTACCCCATGATTTAAGTAAGTAGTTCAATCCTAGAACAACATCTAGTTATTAGGTTGAGTAAAAAACTTAATAAATTTTAAGCACAACTAAATTAATGAGTTATGCTAGTACCAGGATGTGTGTGGATCTATATAATTTTTAGTGGTCTATTACCAGGTAATGTTGGTTATTTCAGGTTAGAGGTTGTTGTAGTTGGTTAGTTACCATTTAAGCTAAAGGTTGAAGGTGAGTGTATATCTTTGTATTATTGATTAAACATGTATGCTTATTAAATGTTAGTTAATAATGAACTATACAGTTTATAATATAACTAATTATATCTTTACAAAATAAATTTTTTTTTGTGTAATGAATTACCTCTCAACCTGGGTTAGGAGGGTGTATATCTATATGTTATTTAATAGTATGATAAAGTCAAATGTTCCAGGCTGAAGTTTATCATGGTTTGTTAGTTACCATTCAAGATAGAGATAACATACTACTCTTAGGTTGTAATATAATTGACTATATATTCCCTATTGACTAGGATTATCAAGATATTAGTTAGTGACAGAATACACTGGTTATATTATAACTAACTATTTGTTTAAGAAATAATAATTCAGGTAAAATACATTATTAGCAACTTATATTATGATACTCCATTTAAAACCTCTCTTGCTTAGTGTAATTTCAAAGTAACTATGCAATGTATAATGAATTACACCCTTTTTTTATCTAGTTTTAGGAAGTTTCAAGGATCACCCAACCTTGACATGGCCAGTGCCAAAGTTGAATTACCTCTCAACCCCATTTTGTGTCCAGTATCCCTTGATCTGGCCAGGACCAAGTTCAACCTTCCACCAGGTTCACCAATCTCATCATGCATCAAATACATATTACCAAATTATTCAATTATTACTTTCTAGTAGATAACCATGAAAATTCCAAATAACCCTTCCTAAAATCCTAAAAGATTTACCTTTACTCTCAATGAACATAATCCATCAACAACTAAGTTTGATCCTGAAACCTGTGGGTTATGGATCCATCACTAATCCATTATCTTTTAATTATTTTCCTAAGGATTTTCTAACCTTTAGGTTATCTCACATATTTGATCCTTAATAATATATTGCACACTTTTTATTTCCAAGTTATTACCTTAGGCATGATTCTCTATCATCCTTTATTAGAAAATTAGAAAGATTTGTAATGCTAAGCTATGGCTAACACAGCAATCATGCTATTCCAAAGACCTGGTTCCACGTTTATATTTCCTATAAAGAAACTCAAATCAAGTGGGGTTTGACTTCATGTCGTGTCATCATCAATGATAGTCATTTTAAGTATCTAAATATTCACAATACATTTCAACCCAATTATAGATATATATATATATATATATATATATATATATATATATATATATATATATATATATATATATGTATATTCAAGGTCCCACACAACGCCCTATAATTTCCTTTGATTCTACAAACACAAACCGTCTTTGTAGTAAAGGTGTGAAATTTTATGACGTTCTAAGGACGGTGCATAGATGGAGTGTTCATAAATACATGAATGTAAATGTAAAAGCAAGTAAAGTGAAGTATGTGGTAAGGGTAACGTGCCTTTCTGGAATCCTCACTTCCCAATTCTACCCCGATTCCCCAATTTAAGTGCACCTATTTTCTAAGTATTTCACTCGGCTTGTTTTCTCGGGTTCAGAGTATAACTACGCTCTGATACCACTTTCTGTAACGCCCCTATTTTACCATAAACACAACGGAATATAAAATCTCTATTGGCGTTTACAGACCATCGGGTTCCAAACACCCGGCACCAAACCTCACCAATTACAACTTATAAAATTACAAAAGCTACGGTCTGAACTCGAGAAAAACAACATAAACTTAACTACTAGTAAAATAGAATAACTCTCCACAATTCCTAATTCTCATCCCAATCACTCATGCTCTTCGTGGCCACCTGTATAAACAATTTATACCTGCAAGATGAAACCAAGCAGCCCACCCCGGGAGGGGTGAGTCAGTTCCCTGGAATGGAAACTAGTAATATTCTCCAAAAACAAACTTATAAAATAACTCTTAAATAAAAATTATCTTGAAAGCAATCACTTAAACCACTCAGAGGAACAAAGCATTTCACAAACCATCACACCAAGATAACAAATTAAGAATAAAGATAAATAACAGAAAAGTAAAGTTAGTGAAACAAAACCACTTCATGTGTTAGTGAACATCCATTGCCTTAGTTAAACCCAATTCCCGTTAGGAGTAGAAAGACTCAGATAGTCACAAAGGACTAGGAATGAAAAGATAGAACCAAAAACCAATAACTCCAGAGTAGAATAAGACCAATTGGGAGAGATGGCCCCCCACCGCCAGATATAAATGTCCGTATGGACGAGGGATATACAGCCCCCTGCTGTCAGATTAAAAATGTCCTGGTGGACGAGGGATATACAGCCCCCTGCTGTTAAATATAAATGCCCCTATGGGCGAGGGATATACAGCCCCCTGCTGTTACCATTGAAGACGCGCGCACGTCGAAACCTCAAGAACCAGCTCATGGATGAAACGATATCCAGAGTCAAAAGAAGAATTACCAAAATCGACCTTTTCCAAATTCCCACTAGATCACCAACTACCCAGAGCAATACCAAAACACTCAGTCCTACAGAGTGCAGAAGCGTAAACCCTAAGCAGTCAATGTCTAATGGAACAACCAAAGAGAAGGAACCAATACCCAAGTGAGTTTCACATCCAAGGCTCAGTTAGTCACACAAGCTGAGTTAGTCACACATACAGTTTTCCATAGAAATCAATTAAAGAACAGTTGGCGTTTTCCAAAGCATTCCACAAAGCCCATTAGCAAAAGTATCTGAGTACGAGAAATCGTACCTGTAGGAGCAGTAGCAGTCAGTAACCAACTTGAAAGTGCGAACTTCCCCTAACAACCTATAATTAAGGCGTCCCAAGTACTGATTAGCTAAGGAACTCATAAAGCTAAACGTCTTTTATTCCTACTAGTTTATAGTTTCTGATTTACAATTACTCTCTCATAAGGATCTGGGCTAGATCTTGTTAATTAAATCTTTCATTAGACCCATTTCATTTAAATCAGGAAAGATTTAGAGTTTATCTTGACAGTGGCCCAAACTCTCGTTGAATGTTTAAGTGGGCTTTGAAGTCCATGGACTTGGCCCAGTAGGATAGCCCAAGTACGTGTTACGTTTTCGTTGATTGATTAAATTTCCTTAAGAAAAAGATTCTGCGAGGTTTTGAACGTGAAACCTCGATTTAGTTCCAGGTTTGACTTGACCATCTACGCCATTGAATTTGTATGACTTAAGTGTACATTTCAACTTATTTCAGTTACTTACTCTTGAACATAGGTTTAGCTTAATTAAACTCTTAAGTTACAATTGACTAATTTATATTAATACTGATTGAAGTCCTAAAGTTTAATATATATATATATCCCTCCTAATAATCCACCTAGATGTCACATTAACATTTAATATTTTAATTGCTACGTATGAATTTTACTCTAATATTTTCTCTTATTATGTTTTCTATAAGGTATGTTATTTATTTTATTTATTGTTAATGTATATATATATGTATGTATTAGGATCTATTCAAGACATTCTTTGTGTAGTCTTATTGTATTTAATTATCTCTATTAACTTTTACACATATACACATCCAATATATGATTTATAAAATAAGGTATTTCCCTTAGTTTCAATTAAGTATATTAACTACCACATTTTACAATTAATATAAATGGAGATTAATTCAATTCCTTGATTTAACCTAAGTTACTATTTTATTGCCTTTATATATATATATATATATATATATATATATATATATATATATATATATATATATAATTTTTACATCACTTAAAAGTTTATACCCAAAAATATTTATTAACATTCTGTATTAAATGTTAGTTCAGTCCTGTTATATTTTTCCCAACCTATAAAGTTCATAAATCAACTATACTTTAATTTTGGGTTATATTAAAAACCATATATTATAAGATAACTTATGAAAAATTCATAAACACAATATTTAGACCCATTACTCTTGTCTAAAAATTCCCAAATTTAATATATACTAACTATGATATTTTAGACATATTATAAAAATTTTATTTCATAAAAATATCTTTTAAATTATCTAAATAATTCCATAATACTCAGAATTTACAAAAATTATAACTTACGTTTAAAAACTCAAAACCCATATTAATTTACCTGAAAATAAACTATAGTTTATAAGGAATCAATGGTTAAAATTTCAAGTCAAAATACATTAGGGAAGATCATTAAATAAATTCAACAAGTCAGAGTTTTATTCTGGGATGTATATCACTTAATCATCTATGTTTATCTTGGGTTGGTTAATTTAAGTGATTGTATTATCGTTAACTAACACATTGCCTGTCTACAATAAGCCGACTAATCTATTAACCATCCATACTTGAAATGTTATTCGTTTATAAAATATCTTATAATATATGATGCTAACCCAAATTCAACATATGATACCAATATCATTATATATATACAAATACACTAAGCTTATTCAAGATCATTTTTACCAAGGTATTAATATTATTTTATCCCCCATTTCAAACATCTACCTCCTAAAATTATTGAGTTATAATTACCTACTCCCATCATTATATTCTATTTGTAATTGTATTGTCATGTTATCAAACCTATATCGTTAGACTAAAGTTTTCATATATATATACATCTTATATTATGAACTTAACTACTAATGAAATACCCCGAATAATTATCAGTTTAAATTAGTGAAGGTTGAATTAAACTATGAGTAACAATTATGATCATACTAATATATATACATAGTAAATAATAATAACATCGTATGTGCGTATCGGTACGTAATACGCTGTTATAAGCTCAAATAAATATGTGCACCCCTGAACCGAAAACGTATATATATATATATATATATACGTACGTATATACAACCAACGTTATATACATAAGCAACGACGGGGCATAATAGAATAGTCGTATGTATATATACATATACGACTAACAACGTGACAAAATAAGATAGTCACATGTATGACTAATGACGCGACACAATAATATAGTTGTATACATATATATGTATACGAAACGGCATGCATATTACATACATACATAACTTACAACGTGACATAATGACGTAGTCACGTATACATACTTATTAAAAATATATATATATATGTATAAAAGAGCGAATGTGCGCTCATCGGGTTTCGAACACGGTACCATTAGTATATCTGCCAAATGTCTTAACCAATTAAGCTAACTTCATATTCGGTAGTAAATTGCACATCTGGATAAAAATGGGATAATACACCAGTAGACTAAAGTGAGCTACTGATTAGTTACCCAACATGATTCCCCACCAAACCTTTCTCGTTTCCCACTACCGACATGTACACAGCAACAACATATTCCCTTGGTTCTTTGAGCAGTATACAGCACTAATGTGCTCAACCCACCAGCATGCTCCTTATCTCAAACTCCACAGTGTCAACAGACACCAAACTAGCTCTTATCGATTCAAAAAAAAATCCACATCCTCCTGTTGCTTGTCGCCTGCCCTGGGAGATATACAAAAAAAATACAAGACATTCCCTCATCGGTCACGGACAATACTGCAGTCACCAGACCCCAAAGCAAGTAAACCCCACTAGTTAACTTCATGATTCCTCACTCCTTGTACCGGAACCAAAGAAAAGCGACAGCACCAACTGAAAATTCATCTACACGTTCTCGGTAATTCCACAGAGCGACCTCCACCATTCTCGCATAGCAGCAGGACAAGGGCGCATGGGTTCCCATCTGTATTGACTTGAAACAACAACTTTATCTTCTTTTTACTCCAACTCTCGATTCCAAGAAATTCCACAACAACAACAGAGCACTACAATGTCATAGCAGCTTTCATATCTGTTTACTTTTGGGCACAGAATTTCCTTACCTACAAGTCCCACGCCAGCAACATTGTTGCATCAGCAGGAAGCAAAAAAAAAACGGTAATCTTTCCTCTCTGCATAGTAGCATCTCCAGCTCCTTTTCTTCTTCTTTCACACCACAACATCCTAGCTCTTCTCCTTCACTATCGGGCAAACAACAAAGAGCCCCAACTGGAGCTCATCCCCAGTTCAACGGAGTAAACAACAATGACACAACAAATATACATATACAAGTAAACAACACCATAGTCCATCAACTTAAGCTCCATTTTTTCTCAGTTCATAACCAGCGTGAAGACAACCGAACAAGCCAAGGTTGGGATCCACTCTTGCAACGAAACACACAGCTAGTAAGCAGCAACAGCACAACACCCATGGAGCTCCTTCTTCTTGGTACCAAAAGCGAAAGAAAACTGAAATGGTAACCCCCCAACTCTTACACACTCGCACCTCCATCTTCTCCTTGGTTGCAGTAGGCAGCAACAACAAGCATCAGTTTTCTTTTCATTCTGAGCAGAAACCGACACAAACATACACCATGGAGGAAGCAGTAACGTGAGAACACCACTTAAACTCTGCAAACAGCAACAAAGAAGGGAACAGAAGTCTTTATCAGCAGCTCTGGCTCCATGCCCGCGCAAGTAGCAACCTGGAAACAGAGAAAAAATAATAATAAACGTTCGCAAGCAGAGAAGCAGGGCCTTAACAACAAGGCTAGCTGATCACGGCTAAGAAACCCGCCGTTGCACGTTCCAAACACAACCAGAGCATATCATCCTTGGTCTTGACGCCTCCTTGGGGAGCTAAATCGTAGCCAAACACGCCAGGGAAGAAGCTACCAAAAAACCAACTGCCGTGAACTCCATCCCGAGACTCTGACTTAGGGCCGTAATGAATACCAACCGGGACACCCTGTGAGGGACAACTTTTGCTTCAAAGAGGTATGGACATGTGTGGTTCGTATGTTGCCGTGTTACACGGCTTGTGTGCTGTGTGCTCTGTGTGAAAAGACTATAAGATTAAAGCATGTAACTGGATTGCTTGCTTATAGTGTTGTATGATTGTTATATCATTGTTGAGTATCATTGCGCGCACACAGTAGTTTAGTCCCTTTCGCGTTATGGAACTTTGAGATGAAACACGACGAACTATGTAAACAAAGAAACTACGTAAAGAGAAAACTAAACGAGAACCACAACGAACTATGAAAACAAAGAAAACTCTATGCGGGGAACTCCTCTCTAACTATGGAGGACGTACTACGGCACCCACTATGGTGTCTATTCATTAATGATAATGAAGAGCAAATCTCAATTGGTGGGACGTGTCAAACCACGTGGACAAACAAAAGAACTATACAAAGAGAAAACTCCTCTCTAACTATAGAGGACCGATAATGACACCCACTATGGTGTCAAGCTGAACAAAAAGAAAAGACATATAATAAGTAAATATCAACTGGTGGAGCATGAGAATAACCCGGGAAGACAACATCTCGGGCCGCGCGGTATGGATGAGCGGGAGTTGGTATCTGCATCAGATCCTTCGACCGACTATTGTGGAATGCATCTTGGGGTCTAGAGATGACCCCTCTTTCTCGACGGACGACGCCGGGACTGGAAGATTGGCAATTTGGGAAGCATGACCTGGGGTCTAGAGATGACCCCTCTTTCCCGACATGACGCCGGGATTGGAGGATCAGCTAATTGGAGAGCATAACCTGGGGTAAAGACGACCCCTCTTTCTCGACGTAGACGCCGGGAATGGAGGTATGAGCTATGGAGGAGACGTCCTCCAACGTGCGGTGATAAAAGAATTCACAAATAATCCTTAAAGAAACAAGGAACGATTAGCACCTACATAATGAAGTCTCGGGATCTAATCTATATCCCCTGACTCGGTGCCAGAGAATAAAGGAAAACTTGTGTAATTAGACCAAGCAAACAAGAGAAAGTCACAAATGTGATCCTTAAGAAACAAGGAATGAATAGCACCTACATAATGAAGTCTCGGGATCTAACCTATATTCCCTGACTCAGTGCAAGAAAATAAAAGAAAACCTGTGTAATGAGAACGAGAAAACGATACGTAATCTCTTGAATGATCCCATAGTGAGGATCGACGGTATAATATACCTACGCACACGTTGTATCATGTACTTGGTTGTTGTTGCTACACTAGCAGCTTATTGTGTTGGACTGCGTGTTTGACATTGTTATGCTACTGGCAAGTTGTGCTTGGTTGCTTGCTGATATTGCTATGCTACCGATGAGTGTGTATGATATCATGATGTACTGATGTGTGCTTTACTGCTTTATTATAGCATGTAAAATTGACTTAATAATATTCGACCAATTAGTCGTGTGGCCCGGTAACATACGGGCTTCACACGTTCATACTCAGCGTAGTTGCTGAGTCCTTTACACCCAATTTTTTTCAGGTCTTGTGCCAGACGATAACGGAGAGTAGGCAAGGGTGACTACCATAGGGGTAGTCCACATGGCAAGACTTTTAGTAGTATGCTTTTAATGTATGGGTTGTACTTTCGGTTTATGTTGTGGATTAAGAACTTATGTTGTAGACTCTCGGTACTTGGTTCGTAATTCCTGTTCGTACTTGGATTTGATTAAGGTTTAGATTCCAGTCATTCAGACCGTAACTTGGAGTTGGCAATGAGGACTGTCAACCACGTGGGTGGTTGGCGTCTGTAGCACCCGAATAGAGTAGGAACCGCTGCGTAGACACCTCGTATTACCGTTAGGCGCGTCGTTTGGTTATTGGTCGTTATTTGGGGGTGTTACAGAAAGTGGTATCAGAACGTAGTTGCGCTCTGATGACTGGAACAAAGGAGTACCGAGTATAGGAAAACTTGAAATTAGAAATTCTGACAGTGAGTTAAGGGTTGGGGTAGTACGTGAGGCGCGTTAGTTAGGGTTCTTCCCCAGTAATACTGGATGCCTAACAAACACCTACAGCCAACCTTCACCTCCTTAATATTGTCTCTCAAATTCAGAGAAAGAACGCCAGAGAGGTAGAAAGCCTCCTCATACTCGGGGAAAACCGATCTGGCAAGTACTTAACATCATACCATCAACCCGAGAAGAAGAAAAAACTATACTATGCAATAGCCCAAGCCTCGAAGGTCCGATTGGAGCGTAGACTATAAAGACGCTACCAAGAGAACCCTAACTATAAAAGACCAACTTTAGCAATAACTTGGGTCGACATGCTTAGCAGTCGATAGAACCCTACCTCACAAGCAAAGAGGACTGAAATACCCTAAAATTTATGAATGAATAAAGCTCAAATAAGCAGTTAATTAGCCAAGAATTGAGATTGAGATAAAAATCCCGCCTTTCAAACACTTGAGAGGGTAAGTTTTGAAAACCTCTCGTAAAACAATGAAATAAGAAAATATAATTTGAGACGTAATTCCACCATAAAATTGGTACGATCTATAATGCTCAATAAAGCATGGCACAAATTAAACACAAAAAATCTAATGTTTCGGGATTCAATAAATTTCCCGCTCTTCTTACGTTATCTTCATTCTCTACATTACCTGAGAAACATAACACCACCTTCTTATCAACGTCTCCTTTATACTCTTCTGGTTCGAGTTGTTTTTCTCCTTGGGAATCCAACAATTGTCTCACTAAGGACAAACTGTTGCTTGTCATTCTTCTGCTGTACGATAATGTACCATCACACCATTTAAAAGAGCAACAAGTTTCACATATAAATGTGCAAATCAAAGCCTGGAAGTATGTACGATATTTGAACAATTATCCTCAAACATTATTTGCAATTCCCTGAAATAAAAAAAAACGCGCTGGTATAAAGATCATAAACAGATCCCTCAAATATTTAACGAGTATCATGATCATGAAGATCAAATAAGGGAAGAATTGTACAACAGAAAGTTAAGTGTCAATCATGGATGAACACATTCCAAAAGAGGAATTGTTAGAATACCAGCAAGCAATGTCGCTGATGGCTGAAAAAAAAAAATCGGTTATAGTAAATAAACCCTTTACATCGTCTGTTATATTTCACTATGACTATGAGAGAACCGATACGAAGTGTCACTAATTAATACAGTGAAAACACGAAATTGAAAACTCTAGTTCCAACAATCGGTATACTCACAAGACATGCCTACCAAAGAACGCTTGGATCCATAATTGTCTGAGCTTTAACTAAGCGTCCCAGACATGCATAAGACCGTGACAAAAAGGGAGTTAAGTTTTGGAAACACCATGCTTAAATAGCAATTATCGGGTGCATAGAATCCTTAAAAAACCATACCAAATTTTAGCAGAGATACCTCAAAACTTCAAACCGGCTGTAAACTTCTCCCGGAGATTATCACCCTATAAATTTGACTCCTATGTAAATGTCTGAACAACAATCCACGAAGCTGCTATTATGGAATAATCTTTCCAAAACACACCACAAATGTATAACAAATATTTAAAACTAAATTGTGGAGAACGACCCCATTAATTCTGAGGAGGTTATGATAGCAATAATAATGACAAATAGGCAAGAAAGAGCATCTAATAAGGTAACTTAGTAAATATAACCCCGACGAAAATGGTCGATGTTTAAAATCAAGGCGACCTTGGATAAGTAAGGCTAACGGACTTTCAATCAAAGGCAAAACTTCACCGAGGGAAACGTAAATAAATAAACACGGGGAACTCTAAAGGTGATTTAGCGAACTGATCATACAAGGATATACATACACATAAGAGAAGACTTGACATCAGTAAAACCCAAAGAGTAAATGAAATTTAATTAAAGGAGACACGAGGTCACGACTAGTAAGTCAAACACACCCGACCTAAGTTAATGTTATAACTTAACGACCGAAAATAAATATTGGGATCTTAGTGGGGGTAATCCCTGAATACTTACCACTAGTTTGGTGGATACACACAAGAAATAATAACGAAGAGGTAACAGAAGGGTTACATGACCCAGAAAAGATTAAGAGAGGAATCCGAACAACAAATTAAACTTAACAAGATTATAATGACAAAAATCTGTATATATACATATAGAATTGGACCTTATAGATTGTCCAATTAAAGAACTAAAATCGGTAATATGAAGTCGGATCGAAGAGGACCTAAACGGTCAAACAAGATAAAACTAGCCGAAATAACTAGGCACTCCAACAAGGAATAGTCCAAACTCAATCGAATATTCCTGAATAATTGGGTATTGGAAGTTGGAAACTGTCAACAAAATCAATTGATGGGCTAAGATCATTTATGAGTGTCGAGGAAATAGTAATAATGTGAAAACATGGAAGTATACAATCGTATATCCCATTGGCGAACACAAAAATTTATGAGACTACAAATATACATGAAGGAACATGTATATGTACTTACGGTACGAGAATTTATATATACAGTATATAAGAAGAACTTAGAAGATCAGGAGGATATAAATATATGTAATAGGGTATCATAAACCTATGGGAACAATCATATGTGGATAAATATAAGCAAGAGGACTATAACACTTGGGTATATATATACATGGATGAACAAATATACATATGTACACACTTAGAGGTCTGTACAGTTAGAGGATTTGAACGATTAATCGAAAGGCTTAGATGGTGACACTAGTCAATGAATTGATTGCCAGAGGACTAGAAACGAATGGGATAAGAATACAAATGTAAATAATTGTTTGATCATGTAAATCGGACGTGCAAAGTTGAACTCGACCCTGGCCAGGTCAAGTGACATGGAGCACAAATTGGGGTGAAGGGTATAGTCCAACATTTACGCTGATCACGTCGATGTTGGATAATTCCCGAAACCTTCTACAAGGGGACACATGAACTACAAATAAGTGGGAAATCTTACAAGTCAAGAATACGAGGGTACGAAAGATGGGATATCGGTGTTAGGTGACTCGAGCGGGTAGAATACATTGGTACATTATTCAAAAACTTCGAGGTTACAAATATGTGAAGACTTAAAATGATGTGATGTAACTATTAACCTAAAAGTTACCACATAAGAAAATATACTATCGCAATCAATTGCAAAACGTAACCAGTAATAGTCAATTATTTTAGTCATACGAACAATGGCGATGATAAGGGAACTAAATATCCTATGCTACACTTAATCATAATCGGTAATACATACCAAACTGTGTTTTGTAACAATGACACGTCAAACACTAGGAACTAAAATCGTTACTACAGAACATACATGAATTAAAACCAAAAGGTCAGCGAGAAGAATAATTCAAATGCTTAAAAGCGCATTAAAAACATGAACTCCCGACCTCCAGAGTAAATGGATAGACAAGCTACAACCCACCGAGATTGGGTATAAATTAAAATACCCCTTGTCAGTCAAGAGACTCTTACTTCTATACAATTAAACCATGCGCTGCCTTGAAAGGCATAGTGAGGGAAACCTAAACCTAAACGAAATCAGTGTCGCGCAGCAGAAGCTGGTGGACCATATTTCACATTTTCAAGTTATTGGCCAATATCTTAGACCTAGAGAGCCTACATCCGAATCCGTTTTTAGATCGGTATGGAAACCAATAAGAATCCATGAGATAGAAACTAAGCCCATAACGCGGTCAAGACATTTGATAGAATTATAAGGTGAACTAATGGCATAGAAACAAGAATGCCCCATTGAGGATTAGACATCTTGAACCAAGGTTCTATGATGATACAATAAGGATTACGTGGGCGTAATCCATCTTTAAGGGGGGTAGGCGCACTGCGTTTTACTGTACTGTTGCTCGTTTTGTGGTGTTGTTTTGAATGCTATGTGTGTGAATGTGTGTGGAATGTTTTGAATGTGCATAGTGGTTACGAACGAATGACTTGTCCTCTTGATTATATATGAGTACAGTTGATGAATATTATTGGTACATTGGAATATTATTGAGAACTTGGTGAAGCCACAGATGTGGCATGGTACTTATAAGCATAAATGATGAAATAGAACTGTGGAATTGCGGGACTTGATCCCTTCACTATGTGTATTCCTACAACCACAAGTTGATGGTTAGTAGGTTTGTGTGTTTTGGATTGTGTGTATGTGAATGGTATGTACGGGTATGTATACTTTGTCGTGAATGAATGCGGGACTTGATCCCAAGAATTAACGAGAAATAAAACATCGATCCCAAGAATTAACGAGACATAAAACATCAGTTAAAGAAGTAACAACTTCGGGACGAAGTTCCTTTAAGGGGGGTAGGCTGAAATACCCCGAATAATTATCAGTTTAAATTAGTGAAGGTTGAATTAAACTATGAGTAACAATTATGATCATACTAATATATATACATAGTAAATAATAATAACATCGTATGTGCGTATCGGTACGTAATACGCTGTTATAAGCTCAAATAAATATGTGCACCCTGAACCGAAAACGTATATATATATATATATATATATATATATACGTACGTATATACAACCAACGTTATATACATAAGCAACGACGGGGCATAATAGAATAGTCGTATGTATATATACATATACGACTAACAACGTGACAAAATAAGATAGTCACATGTATGACTAATGACGCGACATAATAATATAGTTGTATACATATATATGTATACGAAACGGCATGCATATTACATATACATAACTTACAACGTGACATAATGACGTAGTCACGTATACATACTTATTAAAAAAATATATATATATATGTATAAAAGAGCGAATGTGCGCTCATCGGGTTTCAAACACGGTACCATTAGTATATCTGCCAAATGTCTTAACCAATTAAGCTAACCTCATATTCGGTAGTAAATTGCACATCTGGATAAAAATGGGATAATACACCAGTAGACTAAAGTGAGATACTGATTAGTTACCCTACATGATTCCCCACCAAACCTTTCTCGTTTCCCACTACCGACATGTACACAGCAACAACATATTCCCTTGGTTCTTTGAGCAGTATACAGCACTAATGTGCTCAACCCACCAGCATGCTCCTTATCTCAAACTCCACAGTGTCAACAGACACCAAACCAGCTCTTATCGATTCAAAAAAAAATCCACATCCTCCTGTTGCTTGTCGCCTGCCCTGGGAGATATACAAAAAAAATACAAGACATTCCCTCATCGGTCACGGACAATAATGCAGTCACCAGACCCCAAAGCAAGTAAACCCCACTAGTTAACTTCATGATTCCTCACTCCTTGTACCGGAACCAAAGAAAAGCGACAGCACCAACTGAAAATTCATCTACACGTTCTCGGTAATGCCACAGAGCGACCTCCACCATTCTCGCATAGCAGCAGGACAAGGGCGCATGGGTTTCCCATCTGATTGATTGAAACAGCAACTTTATCTTCTTTTTACTCCAACTCTCGATTCCAAGAAATTCCACAACAACACAAAAGAGCACTACAATGTCATAGCAGCTCTCATATCTGTTTACTTTTGGGCACAGAATTCCTTACCTACAAGTCCACGCACGCCAGCAACATTGCATTGCAATCAGCAGGAAAAAAAAAAAACGGTAATCTTCCTCTCTGCATAGTAGCATCTCCAGCTCCTTTTCTTCTTCTTCACAACCACAACATCCTAGCTCTTCTCCTCACTCTCGGGCAAACAACAAAGAG
>CM041778.1:107921190-107951079 GCA_023374045.1 Limonium bicolor
TTTCGTGGGTGCTTCCCCATCACCAGCACAAGCAATGACCAATGTCGACTGTCCACAAATTACACAATGTGTTGAAATCATTAAGCAACTAACACAAACTATATGTTTTAGATAATACTAAGAGAAATAGTCAAATATCATACCTGAATGATATGGCAGCATAATAAATGACTTTTCGAACATTCATAGAGGGCATTCGTCATATATTGCATAAGGCCTTGCGGATCACTTGTCATCTGGACTTCACTGCACATAGCAGGACACAGGAATCCAAATCTTGATCTTCATAGACATTGATCGCCTTATCATGCACCCACCTATGAGGCAATATCATTAGTCATTAACTTTTTATTCAAACATCTAATTCATCACCAATTAATGAATTCAAAATATAAAAGGTAGAAGTCACTCACATGGCGGCCGACTTGATAATCGACACATTCAACCAATCCCTCCTGAAGCACTCCTCGAAGTCGGACATATACATCCCAAATCGATGTATATCTTCTCCTTGAACTATATAGTGAAATATCCGCTCGGGATCTTCCACAATGAGGGAATCACTATCCGGTGGTAGCACCAACAACGAGGAATGCAGAATCTGCATATTGGTCGACAAGCCGGCCAATATTCTCTTCTCCACCAAAGCAGGTCTAAGCACAAAATTTGTGGATGCCTTTGATTGCACAGGTGTGGCAATTCTTTTTCCTTTGCCCTTATCAGTCTTCGGTGGGGTCATATCCTATGATATTAGTCTAATTAAGTATATGGATGCAAGGTGGTACACCAATAGTTTTATAGCAACGGTTAAGAGTAATACCTGCCCAGGGAGTCTGACCAATCGTGCAGGCCACTGCACTGTCGCAGTTTGTGCAGAACGCACGGTAGGTCTTTGTGGGATCGGCACCGGTAAACCGACGTCAGCATGCTCTGCAACAAATTCGTCTAGAAGCACTCGTGCATGGTAATGTCGGAGTGGTTCACCGTGCACAATATCACTTGGACGAGAGGGGAAAAGTTTTCCCCATGCAACCATGACCTCTTCTACTCCAATTTGTAAAAACAGATGGCACTCAGTGGGTGCCTGAGTGTTATGTGGAACTTGTTTAGATAAAAATTGAGAATTCTTCTATGATGATATTAGTGATCAAGTTAAAAATCATAATCGTCATGTACTCAATTGAAATGTTAGTCTAACCTGTAGAGATGCATAGGGAAACGGATCAGCCGAGTGGACACTACTTCTCACTACCGGTGCACTCTGCTGCTGAATGGGTGACTGATCAACTGGTGGTCGAGAAACCTCTTGGCTTTCATGCTGCTGTGGCTGAATCCTTGATATAGCCTGAGCGATCCTCTCGTCGACGTTCTGAGTAATCCTCTGCTCCATCTCAGCCAACGCTCTCAGGTGCTCCTCGTAGCTAATCGACTGTCCCGGCTGATTCTGGACCCGGGTGCGCCAAATGCCTGGCGGATACCAACGTGCCCACCAAACCCAATGGCACGACCTGGATGATCCTTCTTACCAAGAGCGCGTGTAAGAGGATCATCATTCCTCTGTGAGGTCCAGGTGCCCTGGGTGAGCTGAGAGCTTAATTCACCCTAATATAACACACAAATACAGTTATTAGTTTAACATAAGTTCATATACAAAGGAAATGAACAGTTTGACTGAAAATGAAATGATATCACTTACCATTTGAGCAATAACTGCTCTCGTGGCTTCATCATATTGAGGATTTTCGGGAGTAGAGTTCTTCGGAATGTGGCTTAACTCCCACACTTTCATTCTTCTGCCACTGGCATCCAATGAGCCATCCGTGGGCAGATATCCCTTTTGCTCCCATTCTGGTACCCTTTGAGCAATACTTTTTCCACCTAAGTGGTGAGGGTACAGATTCTTCTTAGCATTTGCTTGTTGTTTCGCACGGAGAGCCTGCATAAATTAATGGGATCATGTTAAGTGAAATTGAACACAAAAAAACATAAGAAATTAAGATTAATTTATGTATGTATGACAATAAAGTGCACCTGGAACTCCGGTGTGTGACGCCTCTCAACAAATTGTAGCCATTGCTCTTCTGTTATGCCCTCGTAAACCTCCCATGGTGGTCTCACGTCTCCACCATGATCTGGCTCATCTGGATCTTCTGGAGTAGGCATCTTGTAGATGAACTTGTCAGCCAACTTATTCTTGTGGTCCCGGAACTGTTTCGACATCGCTGATAGCACATCTTTTTAAGTGCGGGATCCACGGAGAAACGAGACTACGTACATGATCATTCAGTTAGTAAAGTAAACATAAATGTTCTATTATTTCACAAAAGATCATAGTAATAATGTAGAGATTTACCTGAAGACGCTGAAACATAGTATCCTTCAATGATTGAGGCACTTGCTTCCAGGTGTGGTTTATGTCGCAATATGACTTCACCAAATGGCTACCGTAAGCGGTGAAGTCATTCTTCCAATTTCCATGGGGCTGGTTGAATTGATTGAAGTCGACCGGTTTTGTAGGAGGGCCCTTGTTAGCCTTCAGCCCACGTGTTGCACCTCTCTTCTTCTGCTTCTTCGCCTCTGGTGGCACAACCGACTCCTCTTCGGTCTGCTGTGAAGGGCCAGCCTCAGTCTCGTGTACTGCTAACTGGTCCTTCTTCTTCTTTCCTCCTCTCGTGACCCGCTTACTTGGTCTATTCGGCTGTGGCTCAGGTTCTCCAGTCGAGATAAGCCGTCCAATGGGGTCATCCATAGGGTGATCATCCACTGCAAAAAAAAATCATAAAGCATTTTCATCAGTTAAACTCATAACATAAATACTATGATGCATAACAATAACAGTTAAGATGATATTACAGTCTACATTCTACTAACAACATTACCTGACACGTACAAAAACATAAATCATTTCATATTTTCTACCCAAACACCCTCATCATGGTCTGATCGTGCGTAGAGCAAATCGTTTTCGGTATCATCAATCGAATCCGGTAATCCAGTAGGAAACAAGGATGTTTCCTCTACAGTCCCATTTTCATCGTTATCCTCATTTTCATTTTCCATTACAACCGGCCTTCTTCCTGGAAGAACAACAGACCATCTGCAGTCTTTCGGATCCTCAACATACCACACTTGCTCGCAATCCTTTCCCAGAACAAATTGATCATCATTATAACCGTGTAACCGTGAAAGATCAACCATGGTAAGCCCTCCATCATTTTGGTACCCGCGTCGGTTGTCCACCCACTTGCACCGGAACAACAGAAAGGAATCAATGTCATAGTCTAGTTCCCAGATGTCCTCGATGACACCATAATACCAATTACTAACTGGTTGAGATCGGTTACCGCTGTGGTACTCAGTGGCAGCAGCTTCAATTTTTACCCCACTATTCTGGTTTATCGATTTGGCATCTTGGCGTGCAGTGTAGTATGTATACCCACTAATATCATACCCCTCAAAAGATGTAATATTAGTTTCAGGTCCGATTGCCAAACATCTGATCTCTTCGCTTACAGCTTCTGGATCTGATGATGCTAATGTCAACACATGATCTTTGAACCATTGGATAAAAACTCGGTTTTGTTCTTTTGTCAGCCAAATGTGGTTTTTCAAAGGATTTTGATGCCTTAACTCAACCATATGGGTTTCCAAATAAGGTTCAACAACCTCAAGATGTTGTAAGACAAACAAATGTGCTTGATGAATAAGTAGACGCGAAACTTGCACGATCTTTCTACCAATAACACCTTTACCCTTAAACCTGCCATAGTGTCGTGGTTTTGGGATACCAATAGACTCTGCCTCACTCAAATAATCGGTCACAAACTCCGTGACTTCCTCAGTCACTGTTGCTTCAACAATGCTCCCCTCTGGTCGATACCTATTCTTCATTCTACTTTTCAGAATACCCATGTACCGTTCAAAAGGGTACATGTACCGTAAGTATACCGGACCACAGAACTGTATCTCTCGAACGATGTGCACAATTAGATGTACCATTATATCAAAGAAAGATGGTGGGAAATACATCTCAAGTTGACATAAAGTGATAACAATTTCACGTTGTAGATCATCTAGAGAGGTTACGTCAATTGCCTTGGAGCACACAGCGTTGAAAAAGAAACATAACCGAGTTAAAGCATTTCTGACATCAGATGGCAATATCCCTCGAATTGCGACCGGAAGAAGATGTAACATCAGTACATGATAATCGTGAGATTTCATGCCTAAAAGTTTTAAATCCTTCATCGATACAATGTTCTTCCAGTTTGAAGAGTATCCAGACGGTACTTTTACCGAGTACAGACATTTGCAGAAACTAATCTTTTCAGCCTTTGAGAGCGTGTAGCATGCAGGAGGTAGGTAGATTCGTTTCCCATTCTCTTGTGGGTGTAACTCCTTTCGTATACCCATGGTTTGCATGTCCTTTCTGATTTTCAATCCGTCTTTTGTTTTGCCGGGTATATTGAGTAAAGTCCCACTCACTGCCTCACCAACGTTCTTCACAATGTGCATGATGTCTAAGCAGTGCCTCACAGAAAGATGACGCCAATAAGGTAGTTCCCAAAAGATAGAACACTTTTTCCAAATGTTTTTCGCCGGTTTTGATGTGTTTCCAAATACATTTACAATGTCCTTAACCTTTTCGTACACTTCCTCAGAGGTCAGAGGTAGACGGGCCACACGAGTTTCGGCTTGACCATTGAACAACTTTCTCTTCGTTACTCGATAAGGGTGATCTTCGGGGAGAAGACGTCGATGACACATATAAACATTCTTCCCACAATGTTTTAAACGGTCCGAACAAGTGTCTTCCTCGCATATGGGACATGCAAATGTTCCTTTAACCGTGTAACCGGACAAGTTCCCATACGCAGGGAAGTCATTGACGGTACAGAACAACAAAGCCTTGAGCGTGAAATTCTCTCTTGCATAAGCATCATATACCACGGTCCCCTCATTCCACAATAGCTTCAGATCGTCGATCAGAGGGGCAAGGTACACATCAATGCTATTACCTGGCTGCTTGGGACCAGATATCAGGAGCGATAACATGATGTACTTTCGTTTCATACACAACCATGAGGGCAAATTGTAGATCACTAGCAGAACAGGCCATGTACTGTGTTGACTACTCAATGTGCCGTACGGGTTCATTCCATCAGTACATAACCCAAGCCTCAGATTCCTATCTTCATGTCCGAAATGTTCTTTGAACCGTCTATTGATGTTTCTCCACTGAGGCCCATCTGCTGGATGTCTTAGTTTCTCATCACTCTTTCTACCCTCCGCATGCCATCGTAAGTTCTTTGCATCTTTCGGATTCGCAAACAACCGTTTGAATCTGGGTATAATCGGCAAATACCAAACAAGTTTTGCTGGAGGGCTTTTTTTCTGAACGGAGGAGTACTCACCATCTTTATGCTTATACCGGGACAACGAACATTTCGGGCAATTGTCCAGATGTTCGTATTCACCCCTGTACAACACACAGTTGTTTGGACACGCGTGAATTTTTTTGTACTCTACTCCCATTGGACACACCCATTTCTTTGCCTCATACGTGGTCGTAGGGAGACCGTTCTCATCCGGTAGCATATCATGAATCAGCTCGAGGAATGCCGTGAAACCTTTGTCACTCAATCCATATCTTCCCTTCAGGTTGAACAAATTCAATATAGCTGTCAATTTCGTGTACTTAGTGCAAGTAGGATACAACGCCGTTTTGGATGCGTCCAACAACCTTTGATACTCATCCGGCCGGTCGACAAAGTTATCCTCAACGTTACCAAGCATCTCGTCAATTTGTTCATCATGATAAGTCGACTCACTGTCAACATTGACTCCGGAAGCGCTTGGGAGTTCTGACTCGTTAGTAGTATCGAATGTCTGCTCGGTTCTTGAGTTACACCGATCGTGACTGTAGGAAGATGAAGCATTATCTTCAACACGTTCTCCATGAAAAATCCATTTTGTATAATGTGGCATGAAACCACGGGTCTTCACATGGAGTTGTACGAGGTTGATGCTTGAATAATGTCTAACCACACCACAATCAACACAAGGACATGGAATTTTCTCCGCCTTTGTCCTGTCCTTGTGTTGCACTGCAGCTTTGCAAAACTCTTTCAGCATTTTGTCAAAATGTTCGCCTCTATCACCATACATCCAGTCACGCTCCATACTACATGTGCAACAGATCACAGGTGTGAGTTAGATCCTTTGTAGAATATGGCCTGTATTAAGTTGCACATGTTTATTTCCTAATGGAGCATGACTGGGATGATTGTCAATTAGTCTAGCCTAACTCTAAGGTTGCAAACACAAAATAAACTACCATTTTAAATTTAAGAAATTGTTGCACTTCTAAAACAGAAACCGGTGTTTAAAACAATATTACGAATACTTTTTCTACAAAAAATTTGGCATGACCTTTGCATAATTGTACACATCCCGTGCTTATTATTCAGCACTCACCAAAGTCATCACACACACAAACACAACCACAACATTCCAACAATGGCAGCAACCAACAATTAAAATAAATCAATTCTTTACTAGCTAACTGAAAACCAATTGCAAATTCAGATCATCAAATCAACGCTTTCAATTCTCCACAAACTATATGTTCAACCGGTTTAGAGATTAACAAAGAATCGAGAGTTAATACGTACTTGTTTTTTTTGGATTTATGGACAGGGGAGACTGGTGCCTGAGGTAGGCTTCTGTGCGAGAGATGCAACAAAAAATAAATTACAAAAGAAATGCATCAACAAATATGGAATGAAGCTAAATTATGTACTAGCAATTATATTTAAATACATAATTGCATTTATTAAACAAAAATAAGGTTAGTTACTTACTTGTGCACAGAGGAGGAAAGTGCAACAGTTACTGGAAGAGGCGGGAAACAAGAGATGAGGTGATTCACGGACTTGAATGTAGTGAGACCTGGATAAAAAAAATTAGATATGTTAGACATATACACATACATCAAACAATATTAATTACGAAAGAATTTACAAAAAAAATCGGCATGACTTTTGCATAATTTATCTATCCCATGCTATTATTAAGCATTCACCAATCATTCAACAACACAAATTTCCATCACAAATCAAACTAATACAAAATTTATCTATCAAACCAAATTTAATAATTTGTGGAAATCAAGGACAAACAATGCTTATATTAAGCATTCACCAATCATTCAACACACAAATTTCCATCACAAATCAAACTAATACAAAATTTATCTATCAAACCAATTTTAATAATTTGTGGAAATCAAGGACAAACCATGCTTATTATTAAGCATTCACCAATCATTCAACAACACAAATTTCTATCATAAACCACACTAATATATACCAAATTTATTCATCAAACCAAATTCCAATAATTTGTGGAAATCAAATACAAAGTACAAAAGAGAAAAATGATAAGTTAGTATATTACCGTTCTTCCACTCCGCTTTCAATCTACGTGCAATGACTGAGGAGTTGTTAACCACTTCTGTAGATAGAATACAAACTCATTAGTGTACGTATGTTAATTGTTTGTAATTAGGATTGCAAAAATTATATTAATGAGCTAAAAAGATGAAGATGTAGGTTGAGTATATTACGGGTTCACAAATAAAGGTATTCAGCCCCGTACGACTTCAATCCGGTGAACCCATTTAGTGATTCCCTCTACAAAGATACAACCATGCTTATTATTAAGCATTCACCAATTATTCAACAACACAAATTCCCATCATAAACCAAACTAATATATACCAAATTTATTCCTTATTTGTAGTTACGTTAATTGAAATTTACAGCGGTGAAGAGAATGAAGAGATAAGTTAAAGATATACCGGTTCCTAAAGGAATTGTTTTCAGCCCCTCTTCTCAATCGGGCATGCGAGACGTGTAGCAGTACCAATCTCTACAGAGGCAACGCAAACGCAAAATAAGTATCAATTGAGGGCGCAACACTATATTGCTAACAACACGACTTTGTTTACATCTTTATCAACCACATTCGTTCGATATATCAATATTTCTTGGGCGGGCGTTGGCTCCGATGATGAAGCTATTTTTCTTTTAAAAACCTTTCCATATCAAACCTATAGAAATAAATGTACTAATTTTATTAATTATACCATATCATTAATTGTATTTCAGTTGAACAAATGTAAGATATATTAAATTGTTACTAACAATTACTAACAAGTTTTTAATAAATAGTTAAACTATGAATACCTAAATATAAAGTACAGATCTCTATTGCTCCGTAACAATTAATGTGTTAAATTAATAAATAAATTAGTTAATTATAACAATAAGTAAAACGTTAGGCAATTTTCTTTTCCATATGTGTCAACAAACACAGTACGCACCCAAGTCGGTCCGCCCCTGCCTAACTATACTTAAAAAAGGGCAAAAAACAGTAAAAATATTCACTCAGACATTTCATCAAACAGTTTGTGTTCATACATAATTTGATTAGTTAGAAACCAAATCTTTCAAAGATTGACACCACAATAAATATCAGCATCAACAATCATAATGTGACACAAATCTACCAATTTTAACAACAAATTTGTAATTATTTAGTCAAAACCGAATTGGAATTGTGTTTACCGAATTGGAGGTGCGGTTCTTGGTTGCAGCAACAACCTCCGATGACGACCACGCACGACCGGCGACGGCGCGACGACGGCGAAGGCGAGAGGAGGGCGACGGATGTCGGAGCGGCGGTGGTGTGGTGGCTGTCGAGATTGGTACTGAAATCGCCCGTTTACAGAGAAGAGAGAGGGGTTAGGGTTCTAACAGCGTAACGGAGTCGGGGCTGGGTGGGGGTGTTTATTAAGCGACTATTTCGGCGGTTGTTACTAAAAACCGCCGAAATAGGTCCTCTGTAATTTTTTAATTAAAAAAATAACCTCTATTTCGGCGGTTCCTAGTAGCAACCGCCGAAATAGACTACCAAATACATCTATTTCGGCGGTTGTTACTAGGAACCGCCGAAATAGATGTTATTTGTTTAATTAATAAAATTACGGAGGACCTATCTCGGCGGTTACTTGTACAACCGCCGAGATAGGGGCGCCGAAATAGGTCGTTTTTGTACTAGTGACACTACTGTGTGCGTGCAAACAATATGCACAATAATAGCAAGCAGGTAAGCAAGGAAAATAATTAATCCATTCACATGCCTACACAAGCTCACCACAGACAAATAAGCACGGTAAAACAAACATTCGTTTTCATGCATTAGTCTTGTGGTCATAAACAAACAAGGCACACAGCACACAAGCCGTGTAACACGGCAACATACGAACCACACATGTCCATACCTTATACGAAAGCACGATTGTCTTACACTCGAAGTCCCGGTCGGAGCTCGCTACGGTCCTAGAGGTAATTAAAACAGTGTGTCAGCTTATTATTTTATGTGACGATAATTTATATCGTATGTTATTCCCTAAGTATGTTGTCACACGCTTAGTTTATATTGACTCTTAGAACTTCACATGCATTAATCCTAGGATCAACTTACTCCTAGGATATTCATACCTTTAGTTACACGTTAACTAAGTCCTCTTTCCTTAGCTTCGTGTTAAAGCATCTTAAGCGTTATTTATTATGTAACAAGTTTGTATAAAATAGACATAACTTGTCTAAGGTGTATTCCCTTCTTAGATATATAGGTGAGTAATGTTTTAAACCTCGTATCACAATAATATAGTCCCTAAAATACCCCTAAAACGTATTTATACAGAACCCACAAGTTTCCCCCAAATCTGAAACCGCAACTCCATGTTTCTTTTCTGATTCTTGTTTCTAGTTAGTCCAAGTGATGTTAATTCTCTCCCACAGTATTTACCCCACTAACTATGGGTGTTAGCAACGGTTTAAACTCAAGACTAAATCAATAAGACACCCACCTAACATCTGTATTCAATTACACAGAAACAGCAACTGTCAAAAATCTGCAACCCACTTTTAGTGCAATACCCCTCCATTCCTCCCCTTGTAGTTAGATCTTCAGTTTCTAAACCCACCAAATTTTCTTGTACAGATTTACTTAGGTGTATTAGTTAAATGTCGGGTTTATTAGCAAGCTGGTACAACTCTCTCATGCTCCTTGTTTTTCAGTTATACAGAAGCAACTGTTGCAGAAAAGAAAAACTGATACAGAATCTGTTCATCCTCTGATCCTTGTTGTTGGCTTATCCCGAACTCCCAGTTTATCCCAAGATACTCACTTACTTGGTTAGGTGTTCTAGTAAGATTTTTAAATCCAAAACTAAACCCAAGGCAGCTGGTTACATCTACCGAAATACAAAAACCCAAACACTAGTCTGGAAGGAAAAATAGGAAACTGAAAACTGTACTAATGCATTTTTCTTATTTGGTTCTGTGTCTGTTTTAAACTGGCTTCCAACTCCTCCCAACTTGCACCCACCTAGTTAATGTTTTATCATGATTTTTAATCTCAAAACAACCCAAAGCAACTTGGTTAATGTTGCAGATTCTGTTAATTACTGAAACTGACAAACTGAATACAGAAAACAGAAAGCAGAAGTACTAAAACCAAAATCTGATACGCTTCATTCCACCCCTTTCCTTTGCTCATGAATTTTCTCTTGACCCCTAACTTCTCCCTCTTTGTTTGTTTACATTGTTTACCTTGTTGCACTCACTGGCATGACCAAACAGAAACTGGACACTGGTGAATCTGAAACATATCACTGGTAATCCCCCTCCTGTTTCTTTTATGTTTAGTAATAGTCTGTCTTTCAATTTGTCCAAGGCACTTACTTACTGAGCTAAGTGACCTGCCACGCTTCTAACTCAAAACAAAACCCAATGCAACTTGGGAACTGCTACTGAAGCGTCTTTATGCAGAAAACAGAAAAAAAAACTGAAACCTGAATCTGAAATCTTCTTTTCATCATCTCCTTTTCTCCTGTTTCATTCCTGAATCCGGTTTTAACTCCCCCAGTGTAATCCCACTTAGTTAACTTATTAAGTGAGACTTTAACTTAAACCACCTGAAACACATCAACACTAACTACCACTGAGACAGAAACAATTCTTCCAGGAACCGAAACATAACAACTGAAGTATTAAGCTCTGCTCTCCTTTCTTTTCTGTTATCTTGCTTCTGTTTCATTTCTGTTTTCCCACCAGTTTGATTTCTCAATTCTCCTAAAGTGTTAACGTATTTTGTTAGGTAAATTAGTAAGGTCTTAGGCTCATGACACTCTCAACATAACCCCTTCAAGGTTCTCTGTGCTAAGTTACACAGCACATAAAGGAAATACTCAACAGATTTGATAGCTTTATCGGTTTCTCTCTGGTTGTTCACGTTTCTGTCATTGATTAATTACTCAGCATTTACTTACCTAACTCAGTGTGCTAGCTAGTGTTAAGCTCAAGAGAAACTACCTAGCCTATCCCATTAACCCACTGATGTAATTCCTATACTGAAACATACAAGTCTGCAAAAACTGAGATCGTGAACTGGTATATTTCTTCTTCTTTTTTTGACTTTCTGTTTCATTCATTAATTGGGTTTCTATTTCCCTCAATTTCTTACCTAACTAGTTAAGTGGTTTATCTGAGTTCTATCTCGACACAGTTTCAAAACAACATGTTCAACACCCTTGAAACTTCAAACACCAACCTGAATGCAGGAAAACAAAAATCTGAACTGGTTCATTACCTTCTATTATTTATTTTCTGGTTGTTCACGAAGTTGGCATTCCAGTTACCCTCACCCTATTTACTTAGGTGTCTTAATCAGTTTTAACCCCAAAACAAGACCACAACAACAAGGGATATACCCCTGAGAGGACAGCACACAGAGAACGCTAGAATCTTAGAGAGTGAAACTATCCCTTCACTCTTCTGTTAGTTACTCCTGTTTTAACATGTTGACTGCCCTTCTCCTCTTTACCGGATTAGTTGTTATTTAAGTAGGAGTGTTAGCACGGTTTAGGCTGATCATTAAGTCCATATCCTGCACCTATTACTTCTGAAAAAGAAACAATTTGTGTAGCGGTAGGTTACAGAATCAGAAACTTGACAAATTTTTTTTGTTTCTGTTTTCTGACCAAGGAACTAGTTTAGATGTAACTCACCACTCATGTAGCTTAGCAGATTTCCCCTGGTTGCTCTTGGCACCAGATGAGACTTCCAGTTCCAGGGTCACTCGACAATAACTGAGGAAAGATTACTTAGTAGTTAGTCTTAACCAACCAGAGGAATAATGACTGGAAGCAACGAAGAAAACTGTCTCAGAAGCTCCACCTTCTGGTTGTGGTTCAAGGAGAAATTTGCAGCTTTTACTCAGGGGGACCTTTGAGCAGGACCTAGAGGAATGCATGCGGAGTCATGCATGAATGGAGTAAGGAAGTTGAGTGAGTGAATCGGTATTTGTCCTGGCATCATAGTAAAACTGAACTGAGTGAATTTTTGTTTGGCCTCACCTTGGACTGATCTTCATCAGAGCGGGGTCGATCCTTGTGGGTTTCTAACCTTGTTCTCGAACAGGAAATACAGCAGGTTGCGAAAGTCTGGTCTGCTAAGTTTATAGCCTTGTGTGATCACTCCCCGGAGAATGAAGTGAGCTCCTGAATGAATTGAGACGTGCGCACCCAGGGAAGAGGAAAAGAGTGGCTGGATATAGGGACTAGTTAAGGAGTTAGTGATCACAAGTTACAAGAGAAGGGGCATGGGAGTTTGGAACGAAAAAAAAAACATTCTGCTTCAGGAGGTGTTGCCGTGTGCACTGAGAGGATACTAAATTCGGGAGTGAAACAAGAGAGTGGTGTGGGCATAATTCCAATGCTGCTGTCATGATCTGGAATCGAAGGCCACATGCTAGTTCTGGTTTGAAACTGAATCCACAACTGGAAAAGACACGGTAATGCCCACCTCTATTGCCGATTTGTTTATTGCTGGGTTCACTGGTGAATCAGGTTAGAGTATCAAGGAATTGTTTACTCTAGTTGTAGAGGTGGAGGCTTGCCCCAAGGTTCTAGTTATTCCCTCCTGTTTCGGACCATACAGGCCATGTCGGACTCTCTCTTTTTTTTTTTGATTGATTCTCGTATACTTAAGCATAGTGTAGCTGAGTTAGTGACATAACCCTGGAAAGAATTCTCTCGTTTACTGTCAAGGTCTGAGATTGATGTATATATTTTTTGTAGTTGCTCTCGTAGTCTCATACTAGTTTTAATTCGTTACAATCTATTATTGAATTCGAGCATAGCTCAACTGGTTAAAGCGTTCAGGGACGGTATGAAAGGTACTAGGTTCGAACCCCGGTGGGAGCGCACTAGCTCTATTCTCTTTTTTTGGATTAGTTATATACATGCCCATTAGTATATGTGTGCGACTATATAATCTGTCGCGTTTTAGTTATACATATAACTACGCGTATAACTATTATTATGTCACATTGTAATTTTCGTAACGTACATATGTACGTGTATGTGACGGTATTAATACGTCATGTTGTTACTTATATATAACATTGGTCGTATATATACACGTGTATATTTGTATATATATATTTTTTTTTGTATGATCACAATGGTTACTCATAATTTAATGTAACCTTCATGAATTTAAACGGTTAATTATTCGGGGTATTTCATCTAAATATATATATAATCAACAATCAGGACTACTAATCATAATCGAATAATTTAGTAAACTATCTAAGTAGAACACTTAACCCAACGTAATCCTATCCGGCACCAGGGAAGCGATTTCACAACGTCAGGAACAAGAGCGTGAATTAGAAAGTTGGAAGTGATGAAGCGTAATGACGATACCTTGAGGATGAAGAGAAAATGAAGAAGATCGATGTTTTAAATAGAAACAATATGTGAAATAAAGAGGAATACTATTTATTAAATAATAATAATCTGCTTTAAAGAGGGAAGGAAAATATTGAATAATTTAAAGGAAAGTTCTTCTAACTAGTATTGTGGATATTTAAAAGATATAACAATCATTTATGTTATGGAAAATCGGAAGAAGGAACACGATCGCTAACAATATCAGTTTAGAAAACAATAGTTAAATAATTTCCAATTTGAAATAATAGGAGAAAGTAATTAGTCGTTGTAACAAGATAAGAAAGAGAGTAAAATATCTAGAGAAAGAATTAATAAACATTTACTTGATATAGGAGTGAGATAGAAATAAATATAAATAGAGTAAAACAAAAGCAGGAATTGTAGCAAGAGAAATATAATAACGCTAGAAGAAGAATCTAGAATACTAATAATGAAAATATTGGGAGAAGAATAAGAATTTAACATATTAATAATTTTGGAGAAGCAAAGTTAGATTTGAACTCTTAAAGTCAAAGATATTTTACTAAGAAGAAGTAAAATTGAATTTGAACTCTTGAGAATTAAGAATAATTAATTAGAGGAAGTAAAGCTAGACTTGAACTCTTAAGAATTAAGATTAACCGATTTAGAAAGAGTAAATCTAGGATTGAACTCTGGGAATTTAAAAAACGTTAAAACATCTACGGAAGGTTGAAGTAATATTTAAATATTATTAATAACAATATTAGTAAGAGTATGGAATTTATAGATAATTGTGAACATTTCTGCAGATATTTATAAACATTATAGGGAGAGGAAGGAAAACAACATAAGAGAATCATTGAACTTCCCTGGGCAGCTAACATTGCTAATCTCGAACTATTCATTCCTACCATATATTATACTTATGCTAACTTGAAAATTCATGGGTGTTTCAAAAGGTATCTCCCGTTATTAGTTCAAGATATTAAAATTTGAACTCAACATACAATCCTAACATCTTCAAGGAATTAATTAATCCACTGAAATAGAGTATATACATGTTTCAAATGTATGGGGGAATATTTAGCTTTTGACACAAAGCCATTTGCAAGAGTATGAGTTCATCAAATCTATTTGGCTTGATTCAAAAACAATGTTGCTATGAACATGTAAAGTTCATATTAAGGTGTTGTAGTATTTCACAAGCATTGTCCAATCTTATGAACTTTATCATTTAACCTTATGACCTTTAGCTTTAATGACCATTTGATTGTTGCATCATTTTATACCAAATCTTAATCGTCTAAAAATGGTCAGGATATGGTGTTGGGCAAAATAGTAATGAAACTATCCTGCTAACTATGGGCAGTGAACCCAGTCATTGTAGTACAACAAGTGTCGTATCCATAGGGACTTTGCAACAATCTAAGTGATTATAATCTTAGTAAATATGCAAGAATACAAATAAAAGTGCATAGACATAAATTAGGGGTTTTGAGGTTTTGGTTTGATAATTGAACAAATAAAGGGAACACAACTCAAACTAAATTAGCTAAGGAGGATAGGTGTATACCCTAGGATAGTGGGGATCTCCTAAATCTCCCAAATATGCTCTCATTTCTACCTCGATAAGAAGATTTACAAATCTTGGACTAATCAAATCTTACCTAATTAATCACACCCCTTAGTTCAAAGAAGGCTAGAGTCGTTAGATAGCATTAATTTCAAGCTCCTAACAAGCCTTAAAGTTTCACGCCCTAATTTAGAGAAATGGAAGTTAAGGTTTATCCTCAATTTGTCTAATTCAAAGCTCCTAATTTTTCTAGGAACCTTAATGAATGCAATAGAGGTCAAATCTACAGCATCGATGAGGAAAAAATAACTACATAATATGATTTAGATTTAAAGATCAATTTGGAAATTTTGGGGAGAAACCCCATCCCAAGGTATACTTAAGTTCACACAACCATTAGAGAGTAAAGAAGGGATATTAGTAAGAAATGGTCATCAATGGAGCTTGGCATCTTCAATAGAGGTGGGCCTTCCTCCTCTCCTTATTCTCTTATTCTTCTTCCTCTTTTCTCCCTCTTTTTCTTCCTTTGGCGTTGCCCTGGCCGGTTTCAACTCCCCCTACTTCTCTTCACTTTCAGCTTTTAACATCTGAAATCTGGGCAAATTTTAGCCCGAGTCTCGTGGGTCGGTCGCTTCCGGGAGAATACATCGTCACATGCACGAATTTTTTTGCCCGGCCCACCTGGGTCAGTCCCCAGGGTCGGTCAATTCCAGTAGGTTCCGACCGACCCACCTGGGGAGGTTGTCTGGGTCGGTTGAATCTAGTAGATTTCGGAAATAGTCCGACCAACCCACCTGGGTCGGTCCAATGGGTCGGTTCTGTGGGTAGGTCGGTCTTCCAAACGCTCGATCTTCTTCATTTTAGCTTCAATTTTGGATCCGTTTGCGCCTACGTGTTCCTCTTCTCGTCTACTTTGCTCATAGCTATGTTATACCTCTTGTTTGAGCAATGAATGTGTGAAAGCACCAATAAAACTCCAAACTAGAGGAAAACTAACTATAGTAGAGAAATGAGCATTAAAAGAGTTAATACACCCCTAGAACATGCTCATTTGGACACTCATCATATGGTCCCCAAAATGGTCAACATATCTCACCTGAAATTCGCTTGTATAAATATCCAGGGTTACTCATAATATCAACTGGTGACAACCTTATAAATGGTTTTTCTAACAAGCAACATATTATTGGTTGAAGAATCTTCTAATCCTTCAACAAGCGTCCCCATGTATAGTGGATATAATCTACATCATTATTGTACTGGGATGGTCTAACCATTCATGCCAAAACAATATTGGAAAACTTAGGGTTTCATTTATCTTATATCTTAAATTATCAATTGTACCAACACACATGTCATACAAAACGGAGGAGAAAACAAGCAACTACAATAACAACTTATACCTTTTCCAGAATATACGTTGATACTCTTATTTATAGCGTTAGCGTGATATCCGCATTAGGTATCTCAATACCACTTTTTGAGGAAACTTGTTATTCATAACGTTTTCTCAGTACAAAAGGGAGCTACAACTACACTACATTCCAAGCAAGTGTTAATTCTCCATCAAGAAATATTATTTATGATTGTATTATCTTTTAAACATGTTTCTGACATACGTCTTCCCGGACATATGCCTTTCGTGTACACCCTTACAAATTATTTGTAAGTTGATTAATCTCATTCAGAACATACACCTTCCGAAACATATGCCTTTCATGACCCCTTTTAGGGAGTACAAATTCTAATTATGTATAAATCTCATAATTAGTGTAAACGAACATATATATATTATAAACAAGGAACAATAATATTATAAAATATATATAGAAACCTAGAATAATATGTAGAAATTTAAATTGTCATTCTCAACATAACTTCTCATTAAAAAAATTATACATAGCTTCAATTTTGAGCTAGCTTTAGAATAAACCGAGTTATGTCTACAAGGACCGTGAAAGTCTTGCGATCATAATAACATCCAACCATGATAATTATTATACTTTCTATGATGTCAATAACTGTTCATCATCTCTCACAATCTTGTCATGACTTTTGAGTATTCATGAAAAACATGGATCAAAAATGATCCGACAAGAACCATTCAATAGTTGTCATGCCAATTGTTCTCTTTTATAGATTAACAATATTTGAGTGATCCGTCAAGATCACTCATTTTTAACATCACATTCGAATCGAATTATTGGTATGACATCATATGTATATATATATATATATACTTCTTCATCATAGAGGCCAAACTAGAAACATGAATATTCGTTATCATGATGTAGCGGTTATGTAGTTTTTTCTACAGAAAACTACTTCAAGCGATTTTCGTAAATGTCTCCTGGCGCAATACCATCATTGATTCTTCACAAATCATTATAGAATGTTCATCTTATAAATAAACATAGATACTTCAGTAGATGAAATTGTCAGCTGTTATACCATCTTTTAGAGCAATGATATGATCAATACATCTAGTTTTCAAATATTGTCAAAATTTTCAGTGCAATGCTAATACCATATCATATTAAGTTCAATAGTTTCCGGCACAATGCCCTTTATAGCATATTAAAGTCAATGTGTTCAGGTGTGGTGCCCTTCTTAGTGATGTCCAAGGTCGTAAGCTCAAGTTGTCGTAAGCTCAAGTTTGACAATATTGGACATTGTTTATGATATATCATAAATATAAACAGATATTATAAATGATCCTACATGCATCGTTTTCATGACATCGCTTTTTATCAAAATAAAAGACTTTCAGGCGTAGTGCCATTATGTTTTCAAATAACCGTAAAATTAAATTTTATAGTCGCAATGCCCTATATATATTGGCATAAATATTATAAATAGCAAAAATAATAATAAAATGTATTATATATATCACAAAAAATAAATCAAATAACACTGAATAAAAGAAATAATGCCATAAATAAAATCTGGCACAGTGCCTCACGTGATATTTATTTTTGGCACGATGCTTATATCTAGCACAATGCCTCTCTGGAAAATTTATATCTGGTATGATGTCTCACATGATATTTATTTTTTGCACAATGCTTCACATGATACTTAATAATATATAAAAACAAAACTGGATAAATCAAACGACGCAGAATAAATGAAATAAATAACAATAAATAAGATCTGGCATCATACCTCATGTGATATTGAATTTTGGCGCGATTCCTCACGTGATATTAATTCCTAGCTCAATGTCTCATGTGATATTAATTCCTGACACAATGCCTCATGTGATTACTCTTGTTCGCTTCTAGATGTCCCCTTCCTCTTCTTCGTTTCTCCAAAGGTGGACAACGAAAGAAAGCACCACGACTAATAGGATAAGATCGAATACAAATTCAAAGATGTTAGTGCTAGGAGTGATGCAGTGGCGGACTCAGACTTTAAAACCTGTGTGGGCCAGTTGTGGACCCAAAATTTTGTTTATAGGAGTAAATTTTTTTTGGCACTATCGCACTTTAAAATATTATGTTATTTTGTATTTTTCAAAAATTTATAAGGACATTTAACTAATTTTCAAAAGTTTCACGGGATTGGAGCCTCATCCGCCTCTGGTGGGGCACTTTTTATCGAATAACAATCTATCAAGCAAAATATTAAAATTTAAATAAAAAAACTATATTAAATATTTATATTACAATTACTTTATATGAGTCTTTTATCATTTAAAAATGATACATAATAATATTATTGTTAATGGGCTAATAATATATTTGATTCTACATAAGTGTTTAGATTATCATCAACCAGTTCATCTCCCATTCTAATATATTTTATGAGACGGGATGCTCTTTCAATTGTAGTTGTAGTAACTGATAACATCAACCCACATTTTGAACATGCACTATTTTGAATGTCAAAACATCATATTTTGGTTACACTATTTAGTTATCTTTTAACATTTATTATTTATTTTTACTATACATAGACACATATATACTTGTATTTTTCCAAAAACTTGTGGGGGCACGTGCCCCCACAGGTTATAATCTCTGTCCGCCTCTGGAGCGATGTGACCTTGATGATTCTTGTCAAGTTGAGACCGTTGATGACACCCGCGTCCTTGATGGCTGAATGGAGGAAAGAGTAAGACATTAGCGATAATAAATAATGATATGATGGGCGACAATTATTAGTAAATCGAAGATGGTATCGTGGTGAAGATAGGAACATATGATGATAATGGTTTTTTTTGTTAGGACAGAGCTTCGTGCTGATAACGTGTTGTAAATAAGAGGAAGATAGATTGCAGAGAGACAAGATTGATAGATGACTGATCTCTTATTCCAATAGTTTACAAGGATTATATTTATAGAGGGTAAGACACATGGGGAAATCCTAATTACATAAGATGTAAAGTCCACCGTAAATATATCTGTTTATAACGTATATTTAATTTAAAATTGTCTTAAAAAGCAATGATATGTAAAGGAATTAAAAGTGACCATGTCATGGTGTTTTTCGAAAGAAAATCAACCTACCATTAATTAAGCGAAGATATCGGTGAATTCAGTAGTCCGTATTGAACAACTTCTTATTTTAAAGTTGTAATTCAAACTGACTAGAGAAGATAATAGTTTTTGATGCTCTTCTAGATAATCACCTCCTATAAACAAGATAGGGTAGGGTAGATTTCATAAACCATGAAAATCTAGAAAGTCTAAGAACTCAAACAAATAAAACATAGATAATTTGATTATTGGGTGATAGATCACCTCTATGTTTAAGTGACAAAAGGCAAAGGAAAAAACATAACCATGGTTACCCGAGTACTCTGCCAGCCTGGGTAACCATGAAGGTTCCAGGTCATTTTTCCTGGCAACCCCCAGTTAGGCTAGGGGCTGCCTTGTTATCATGTTGGGATGTTGCTCAAGGAGTTGGCTCTATCATGTGAATAAATAAATCACCAATTGTGTCTCCTTGTTGGTCGAGTCTGTTTTACCTTTTTTAACATTTGAGCCTTTCTTGTGAGTTAGCTTGATCTCATCCGGCTCACTACTCTTCAAAACTCAATTGAAGCTGCGTTTTTTACCACCTGCCATCTCAGGGGGTTCGAGAGGCTCCTTCCCCTTGTCAAGGCCTGCATCGGACCCCGGATGAGATACTGGGATTGTGTCATCTTCAAATAATGGGTTGGGTACATGCACAGGGTTGACAACGTCCGTCTCCACCCTAGAGCCTTCTCTTTGAAGCCCTTCATAATTGCTTTCTAGGTGAGCGCTGAAGGATGGGATGGGGTCATCTTTTTGTTTTTTGTTGATTAAGTCGCACATATACTTCCAAGCATCCGAGTTTTCCTTAGATGGTGTTTCTTTTCCCAAGCACAATTAGAAGCCTGTAGTCAGGGGCCATAAGGGTACACACCCGCGGGACATCCAACTGAACTGGACATTCCTTAGTTGCATGCACAAACAGCCCACACCGGAAACGGATTTGAGCATTTTTTTCGTATTTGACGTGCAGAGCCGACTCAAACACTTCCAGAGTGATCTTCAGGCAACACGTGATAGGTCTATTGACATTGATCATGACCTAATCCTTGGGAATTCACCTCCAAAGCGATTACCAAGACTCCGGGCGAAGTCCTTATTATGAAGTAACAAAGAAGCATCATGGATCATAATCTAGATAGGGAAGCAACTGAACTCATGGTAGGATGGGACCTTAGCCTTGTCAATTTGTTGAAATACCAAAAAGAACGTCGTCGAAGGACCAATGTCCTTTTTCCAACACTATATGCACCATATTTAGACTTTCAAACTAAAAAGGTATCCTATCCGCATGACGAATTTTGAGTTCTCTATTTAGTGGTCAAACTTTGCCCAAGGTCCATCGCCCGTATGTCCAAGCCTCTGGAGGTAAAGAGCTTATCAAAAAAGAAGTGTTCGAAGGAAGGGACCTGCTCATGCTCCATTAAACCGTTAATTAAGAGAGTAATAGCTTCGTCCTTCGTTAGGGAGAGATCTTCACATTTGGATGTCTGATCATTCACTAATCCATGCATGCAGAGTCGGAGAAGCCATACGGTGAGATTCCACTGAGGAGGAGGTTGGTGAGTGGAAAAGGGAGTTCACAAAAGGAAGACGGAGCAGGAAAGGGTTGATGCAAGGAAATGAAAAGTAGAGATGATTGATGAGCATTAAGAAGAACAGAAGGAGGGAGACGAAAGGGGGAGATAAATTTTCCCAACTCTTTTATGCAATACATCATCATTTGGGGTCCTGTGGTTATTATGTTTAGGCTGATGCATTAGAGGAGCAGACTATAGTGGAGAAAAACGAGGTGGTGGGTGGCTCAAGAAAAATCTCTCATATGGGAGAAAAGACTACATGATTTCTTTATTTAGCAAATAGATAGTTTAACATGCTGAAGTGTTTGATCAAAAACCTAGTGATTATCTAATGGTTGATATGCACAGAACTACATACCAAATATCCATAGGGGTACATAGATAGGGAACATGGATATCACCAATAAAATATAAAATGTGACAATGAGCCATCTTAAATGAACAACAACGTGAAGAAATAAATCTAAAACCTCGAAACTAAGAAGAAAGAACACGCTCCAACCAGGCTCGATCCTAAGGGAAATCTTCATCTCCTGCCAAATAATGGTCTCAATGACAGACTTGATACTAACCCATCTTTGAGAGATATCTGACTTGGTCTACATAGCTCACTTGTAATGCTCAATCCATATGGCCTAAAATCTGAACTTCTTTTTCTTAAAACAACAGGACATCCAGTTGATGCAATTATGAAGGCTAGAGTGTTTTGAGGGGATACCCAACTAGTCACAAATAATCAACCAAATTTTGTGATAGACCTACAAAGAAAAACATGGTTAGGATTGAAGCTTTCAATGGTGTTCAAGTTGTTGTTTAGGTGACCCACAAAATGAATTTGACTTTCAGGACAACATAGGTTCTTCAAAATATATCATATCAGGGGAAGGCATGGGAAGGCTAGTGGCATCGATATAACAATTTATTACTGAGGGCAGGTGGAGTAGGAAAGAAGAAAAGGTGGCGTTAGGGGTAGAACCACATATGTGGATCCACAAGTACTCTTTAGCTTGAAGGATTAATTTCCAAACCCCAAGGGTTCACCTCGGGGATGTGGTCTAAAAGTAGAGTCAAGAATGACAATATGAATCCACTAGATCCATAATCCAATTTTTCAAAATCTACATATTTATTATTTTTTGGAAAAATCTGTATAATCAAATAAGCAAATTATTTATTTATTAGTGAAAAATATTAAACATCGTGGAAATAAGTAATACTTACCTCTGGGTAAAAAATTGTTTTTAGTAAAAGGTTATTTATTAATTAGTGATTTCCTTAGTTAACTTCATCAACGCTATTAAGCTTTTAAAAATACAAGTAAACTGATTTAGTTGATGGGTAAAAGTTTGTTTACATTTGGTAATAGATAATTTATTAATTAGTGATTTTCTCTTGGCTATGACACTAACTAATTTTCAATGAATAGAAAAACAAAAGAAAACAAATCTATCTCATCATTTTTCATGGAGATCACATAATTATGGACTACTTAGTTTTATTAACGGTTACTTTTTCATTTTTTCCAACTAATGATCATACTAAGCATGAGAATAAAGCAGGTTCTATGAAAGTTCATCATAGACTTGTCACCCTTTCAAAATGAACCAATCTTATGAACTAAACGCATGAAATTCCGAGAAGAAGTTTACATTTTTAGTTGATTAGGAGCTTGATAATGCCATTGCATAATCTTCGCAAGGCACCACAATGTACAAGAAAAAAACCACACAACTTAGCGACAAGTCGTTAAAGATTATAACCAAGCAACTGACATCATCCATAAACCTAAAACAAAAGATTAAGCTAGGCCGAGGAACAACCATACAGGACACATTTTCAAAGTGACAAGCTACATGGGTTGTAGTTGTCCATACCCATGCAACTAGCAACCCCTTATTCAATCTCCATGGCGATTCTGAGTTGAACCCAGAATCACCTTACCGCGTTGTCAATGGTTCCTGATTTGTCACAAGCCTCCCTCTGGATCGATCATCCTCTTGGTTCTCTAATTGTTCTCCTCTCATTCTCCTTTTTTTCTTGCCACAGATAAAAGAGGCCGAAAATCTCACTCTAGAGGCGTCGACATCGCCGCCCTGCACTCCCAGATTTACACATGCATACATGCACATATTCTTGGGACATCTATGACCTTTAAAAGTCTCGAAGCCATTCGATACAGCCAATTGGTACCGGTGATGAACAACATGCACATGCCACCAAGGAATCCGGAATTTGTGTGCTGTAAACTCTCCAATGGGTTGGCCATATGTAAGGGCTCCATCCAAGTTGGTGCGAAGCCTTACATGCAAGCAACGGAAAGGTCTGTTCCTCAGAGAAGTAAATCCCTAACAATTTGAGCCCTGTCAGGTGTTGGTAGTATATCGGTAGAGCTTATACAAAAGGACAGATACAGGGCGAACGAAAAACCAAATAAACTACTGACAAGGGAAAACAAACCAAGAAGAAGAGATTGATGCAAAGGATACTCCCGACCAGTGTTCAAGGAGTCACGATCGATACTACGATCCAATTCAACAAGGTCACATCGGATCACTTAATAGAATGAGATCAGGTGGGATTGATCAGGATCGGTAAAATTGCGTAGGATCGGTGGGATCGCGACTACTAGGATTCTATGATCTAACTCTTTCCCATTTAAAATAATATTTGTTACTATGCTAATTACGTTTAAACACAATTAATTATGTCATATGATCTACTCAAATCAGCTAGAGATTCTAATATTTATACCCAGTGGTCAATTTAGTAAATAAATTAATAATGTTACACACGATTCATGGTAGTTTGGAAATAGGTAATATTCAAACTTTATATAAATTATAAAAAGCTAGAATAGATAACATTTAATAATTTTATGAATAGAAAAGTAAGGTTATATACTTACTATTAACAATAGTTATAATATAAATATAAAATAATAGATATTCTATAGGAAGTGAAATTATTAAAAAAATCCATTTTTATATTTAATATGAAAATGAGAACCTTTCTAGAAGACTTTTGGAAATTTTCCTACTTATTTATATGTCTGTCTATTCAAAAATTATAATGCATATTTTAAATTTAAGTTTCATAATTATTATTTCGTTCGGATGTTTTATGTTGGTCAAATATTTTATTATTACCTTATTCCTCTCTATATTGTTAAAGATCTTGTTAGTTTTTATAGTTTTGTTTAAGTATGATTTATTGTTGATGAACTTGTATATTATGCTTGTGAGAATTTATTTAAAAAATCAAACCATTTAGGATGTCAAAACATTTAAAGTAGATGATGAAGACTTGATTTGATTTACTCCCTCCGTCCTGATTGACCGTCCTGTTGCTTTATGGCAACGTTTTCCCACTTCAAATTAAGCATATAAGATAAAATAATTTTATAAAACTAATGTTGTAACATATAGTTTATTATGTAAGGATTCATATGCAAAACTTAAATTTTTAAAATTAATTATCTTATATGTTAAAATTGAAATCAAACGACATGTCCAAATAGTAAACAGGACGGTCAATTCAGGACGGAGGGAGTATTATCATGTTATCTTGTTTATGGATGAAACAATGAAATTCTAAGATTTTGGTGAAATTATTTGAATTTTGCAAACGCAATATCTTACTTGTGATAGTTGATGAGTTTATTTTTTTTGTTTTAAAAATGAAATATCATTTTTTAAATTGAAAACTTAGATTATATTTGAGTTAAAGTTATATAATGTATGATTACAAAAGGATTATGATCCACCCTAGAATTATGATCCAGAGAACATTGCTCCTGGCAAGGGGAGAAGCCAAGAGATTCAAATCACCCAAAAATTGCCAACACAAAAAGATCTTTCTGTCTCTACCCATCGCGAGCATAGTCAAACTGAGGAGGTCGGTTTTCTTGGATTTTGTTTACAGGACGGAGGGGAATGAGAATTTTGTGATGGTGAGGTTTACAAAGGGTGTTCCGGTGTTGAACAATGTCAGACATTGTTCATGGCGGTGGAGGAGCAGGGGAGATGAAAGGTTTGGTAACGGGAGTTGGAGGAAGGAGGGAGACATCGTCTAACCCATTATTTTGCTATCTTACAACCCGATTGTAAATTGAGTTTATCATCTTGTAACTATCAATTGTTTTGCATTCTTTACAAGTTAGGCAACGGATATTATTGAGAGATTATTTGCTGGTAAATTAAAATTCTTTGTTCCAGGGGCGGAGCCGGGAGCCGGGGACGCTATACTTTTAGATAATAGTATAACAATTATTATAATATATGTTGATCTTTTGAAAAAAAGTATTGATTGATATTAAGAACATATAGTAGTTACAAACGAAGGGAAGTTAGAGGACTTTCCAACAGCTCTGAGGTAGCTGTGACTTTCTAGCATAAAATGCTAGATTATGAGCCATAATATATGTTGATCTTAGTTCAATATCATGTTATATATATATTATCGCAACAAAATCACCAAAATAAGGGTACATTTCAAAACAAAATGATGCATAGATTAATAAAGTATCAATACTTCATACATGAGGTTTGCAGAAGTTGAAAATATTTGTATATATAATTAGTAAACAATTACAATTTTATTGGTTTTCGTATGGTATTAAAATGGTTAATTGTTGTTTTTGTAAGATTTAATTGATTTTAGTATAATTCTAATAATTATCTATATAACGTACATTTATTTTTGATAAATCTACTAATTAATCATATTTTGTACTTATACTAAAAAATTAATAAATTAAAATCCTTAAATGGTTTCTTCAATTAACCGGATCCCGTGAAATTGTAACCGGAACCAAAAAATTAAACAATACCATCAATCAAACCGATAAACCACTTCAATTAATCGGGTTTCCTAATTCTGATTGTAGTTTAGTGTTCCAGTTTTCCATGACTACCCGTGTCACAACACATATCATTTCTTCACGATTTCTTACTAAATTATAGTGCGATTTGCAACAATATTCATAGTTAACATTTTTATCTTAATTTTTTTTATTTCTTATTCATTGGTATTCCATCTTTATTTTCAAATTGAAGGAATAGACGACATATAATTAATTACTCGTTTTTGTTTAATTTTATTATAGATTTTCGATTTTAGTTCAGCTACATAAACCCATGCATACTATGGATAAACAATGAAATATTTTCCTAATATTAGATGGTACTATGTTTCTTACAGACGTTATGAATTTCTGCCCGAAGCTTTGCTGCCGCTTTCAGTATTTATCACTATTTATCTGTTGTAATTCCAGCTCGGAACAACGAACATTCGAACTTCTTTCTCCCTGCGTTAAAAAATACCTTCTTTATCTCTAACTTCCCAAAACAAAAAGATAAAGATAAAACTGCTAAATACGTTAAACACGGGACTCTCTCTATAAATCTGTTTAGACGACATAACGCGGTCTTCAAAATCAACTTCGATCGAAAAGCAGTTAAAAAAACTGACCTAATAAGTTATACTACTAATAATTCCAGTAATCACCGTTTCCTTAACAGTTCAACCCGAATGACTTAATTTCCTCGTAAATTAATCAGTTACGATACCATCCATCTTTCAATAAATAAAACCCCAACTATTGTTTTTCTCCGTTCTCCTTGATCAAATCCACATTTCTATGAGCACTGCCGTTTTTAGTAGACAGTGGACGTTACAGGCACCTGACCTGTTTAGCATGGCATCTTCATCAAAGGACGACTCAGCAGGTCGAATTAAGGGCCCATGGAGTCCTGAAGAGGACGAGCAATTACGAGACCTAGTTGAGAGGATGGGTGCTAGAAACTGGACGGCTATAAGCAAATCAATCCCTGGTAGATCAGGTAAATCATGTCGACTCAGATGGTGTAATCAGCTCTCACCAGAAGTTGAACACCGTCCGTTTACTGCTGATGAAGACAGGATAATTCTCACTGCCCATAGTATCCACGGTAACAAATGGGCGACTATTGCTAGGATGTTGAATGGCCGGACCGATAATGCGGTAAAGAATCATTGGAACTCAACGCTAAAGCGAAAACATGCGGTGATGATTGGAGAAGGCGGTGCTGTTGCCGTTAGTCAGCGGCCGGAGAAGAAACCGCGAGAGAATGCAGTAGAATCTTTGAATAAGGTAGAGATCAATGACGGAGGATGTATGGATATTGTTTGTTATCATCATAATCACCAATCCGCCGCAAGGAGTTCGTCCGCAGAATCTGAGGTAAGCAATCCTTTAAGGCAATTGTCGTTGTCTTCTTCGGAGGCTGAGACGCTAACAACGAATACGACTGTGAAGCGTTTGATGAAACCACCACTTGTAGCGTCTATGGTGAATACTGATTTGACTCTGTCTACAGTTAGTATTGACCCATCTTCGAGTAGCGAACTCGTGGTTGCTGACGTGGCGGAAAAAATGGAGGGTGCTGTTACCCCGGAGAAGAAGGGAAATGGGGCGGCTGCGGAATTGACGGTTGAGATGCGGGAGATGATACGGATGGAAGCCAGAAAAGAGGTGGTGGATATTCTGAGCAGGACCGGAGTTTTGACAGAAAAACCCTAAATTAATCTTAGGTTTGGTTGGATCATCTATTACTTCAAATTAAAATAAATCTTGTAAGCCATGAGCATGATGGGAGAGAAGGTACGATCACCATTCCTAAAAGGATTTGGTTTTTGAAATGGAGGTTAAGATTATATTTATTTCGATATTTATACCTTTGAGATCATATGGTTTTTCTATAACTATTTTATGAAATTGATGGTCACGTTCTGATCGGATTTGGCTACCCATATGTAGCTAAAGATTACATGTACATGTAGTGGAAGAAAGATGTACATTACACCTATAAAATTATACATTACTTATATAACAAATATTGTACGTCAAAATAGTACTTTCAGTATAAAAGATAAAATATTGTACCTTACCTATATAACAAATATTGTACATATGTTTTAACTAAGAATGTTTGTTATCTCAAAAGTACTTCACAACTAAGTTCAAGTGTGTTAGCAATTTTTGATGTGAGTTAGCTTGTACTTGACTACTTCAACATGCTAGTTGATTTCATTATGTTAGTTATTAATTTACTCTTTCAATCTTTTGTGTTTTTTTTGTTAGGGTTACTTTTGTTTAGGGTGTATGAATTGATGAGCCAATCATATCTTAGTGTTTAGAATATAAGGTTTGGGTCTTTAAACTTTAAACTTATAGTTGTCTTTGAATGTACTTCTTTTATAGTGTTAGAACTTTTAGTTTTCAAGTGGTTTACTTCTAAACATAGATCACTTATTAGGAGTGTGTAATTAGAATCTAAGAGACTGAGTACGTATGAGACCGATAGAGAAGATAGGTCACTACGAACACTCTGCTACTAATTTTTATTAATAGTTTGAAAGCTTCTCCTATGATATGTTCAACACTTTGAACAATCACACTCATGTCTAATTGTTAGACAAATGTTGATGCAAGAAACTATTCTCACAAGGTTCTCTTTTTTCTTTTTTGTAAAAGCACCAACTCTTCTTACATACTTCCCATACATATATACTAAAAGTAAATGTAACTAAACAACTATATATAGATTCTCACACTAAAGAAGTTATTTACAAACCCAAAGGACCTATACTTTAAACCGTAATTCCTAGCTTATATATGGTTGTTATCTGGATAAAAGCGCCAAGTTCTAGTCTGGTAGCTTTGCCACTTCAGAAATACATTTACAGAGTGTATATTATTTAACTCAAAAACCTCTCATTCAAATCTCTTTGTTGGAATAGCATGATATATTTGTTTAGTAAATAATAGTTCATGTTTTAGTTATATAATATAAATTCTACTGATGAATAAGATACATTCTAATGATGCCCGTTTTAGCCTCACCCGCCCGATTTTCGGGTTTTTTAATATAAGGCGAAAGCCGTACTTATCAAAAAAAAACATTCTAATGATGAATAAGATACATTCTAATGATGAATAAGATAATAGTTCATATATGTATCGGTTTCAACCGTCGGTGCAACTTTGAACTTACACACTTAATTTCTTCACTTCCATGTGCTAGATAACAGGCGAGGTTTTTTTGTACGACTGATGAGAGGTTTCTTATTTTCACTTCTTAACTCTCATGGCGCGGTTGAATTAAACTCTTTACGGACTTCTCTTTAGGCATTTGTTAATCCTTTCCTTCAACCTGAACTATTAAACCAATGCAACATGCATCAATTCGTATATAACACATGGTCTAAAGGAAAGTAAGATGTCGAGGATAGTCGAGCATGAGGTATAAGACTATGTAAAACAAGTCGTAAACATATATAGGTACAAATCTACTTATCACATCGAGAATGACATTTTCAAAAATACATAAGTTTTTAAGTGACTACACT
>CM041778.1:107951579-107996840 GCA_023374045.1 Limonium bicolor
TGAACCAAAAAATTAAACAATATCATTAATCAAACCGATAAATCACTTGAATTAATCAGATTTTCGATTTTAATTTCCCTAATTCTGATTTTAGTTTAGCTGTTCCGGTTTTCCATGATCACCCGTATCATTTCTTCACGATTTCTTACTAAATTATAGTGCGATTACTCAACAATATTCATAGTTAACATTGTTTATCTTAATTTTCTTTTTATTTCTTATTCATTGGTATTCCATCTTTATTTTCAAATTGTAGGAATAGGACGACATATAATTAATTACTCGTTTTTTTGTTTAATTTTATTATAGATTTTCGATTTTAGTTCAGCTACATAAACCCATGCATACTATGGATAAACAATGAAATATTTTCCTAATATTAGATGGTACTATGTTTTATTACAGACGTTATGAATTTCTTCCCCGAAGCATTTGCTGCCGCTTTCAGTATTTATCACTGCTGTAATTCCAGCTCGGATACAACGAACATTCGAACTTCTTTCTCCCTGCGTTAAAAAATACCTTCTTTATCTCTAACTTCCCAAAACAAAAAGATAAAGATAAAACTGCTAAATACGTTAAACACGGGACTCTCTCTATAAATCTGTTTAGACGACATAACGCGGTCTTGAAAATCAACTTCGATCGAAAAGCAGTTAAAAAAACTGACCTAATAAGTTATACTACTAATAATTCCAGTAATCACCGTTTCCTTAACAGTTCAACCCGAATGACTTAATTTCCTCGTAAATTAATCAGTTACGATACCATCCATCTTTCAATAAATAAAACCCCAACTATTGTTTTTCTCCGTTATCTCCTTGATCAAATCCACATTTCTATGAGCACTGCCGTTTTTAGTAGACAGTGGACGTTACAGGCACCTGACCTGTTTAGCATGGCATCTTCATCAAAGGACGATTCAGCAGGTCGAATTAAGGGCCCATGGAGTCCTGAAGAGGACGAGCAATTACGAGACCTAGTTGAGAGGATGGGTGCTAGAAACTGGACGGCTATAAGCAAATCAATCCCTGGTAGATCAGGTAAATCATGTCGACTCAGATGGTGTAATCAGCTCTCACCAGAAGTTGAACACCGTCCGTTTACTGCTGATGAAGACAGGATAATACTCACTGCCCATAGTATCCACGGTAACAAATGGGCGACTATTGCTAGGATGTTGAATGGCCGGACCGATAATGCGGTAAAAAATCATTGGAACTCAACGCTAAAGCGAAAACATGCGGTGATGATTGGAGAAGGCGGTGCTGTTGCCGTTAGTCAGCGGCCGGAGAAGAAACCGCGAGAGAATGCAGTAGAATCTTTGAATAAGGTAGAGATCAATGACGGAGGATGTATGGATATTGTTTGTTATCATCATAATCACCAATCAGCCGCGAGGAGTTCGTCCGCAGAATCTGAGGTAAGCAATCCTTTAAGGCAATTATCGTTGTCTTCTTCGGAGGCTGAGACGCTAACAACGAATACGACTGTGAAGCGTTTGATGAAACCACCACTTGTAGCGTCTATGGTGAATACTGATTTGACTCTGTCTACAGTTAGTATTGACCCATCTTCGAGTAGCGAACTCGTGGTTGCTGACGTGGCGGAAAAAATGGAGGGTGCTGTTACCCCGGAGAAGAAGGGAAATGGGGCGGCTGCGGAATTGACGGTTGAGATGCGGGAGATGATACGGATGGAAGCCAGAAAAGAGGTGGTGGATATTCTGAGCAGGACCGGAGTTTTGACAGAAAAACCCTAAATTAATCTTAGGTTTGGTTGGATCATCTATTACTTCAAATTAAAATAAAATCTTGTAAGCCATGAGCATGATGGGAGAGAAGGTACGATCACCATTTCCTAAAAGGATTTGGTTTTTGAAATGGAGGTTAAGATTATATTTATTTCGATATTTATACCTTTGAGATCATATGGTTTTTCTATAACTATTTTATGAAATTGATGGTCACGTTCTGATCGGATTTGGCTACCCATATGTAGCTAAAGATTACATGTACATGTAGTGGAAGAAAGATGTACATTACACCTATAAAATATATACATTACTTATATAACAAATATTGTACGTCAAAATAGTACTTTCAGTATAAAAGATAAAATATTGTACCTTACCTATATAACAAATATTGTACATATGTTTTAACTAAGAATGTTTGTTATCTCAAAAGTACTTCACAACTAAGTTCAAGTGTGTTAGCAATTTTTGATGTGAGTTAGCTTGTACTTGACTACTTCAACATGCTAGTTGATTTCATTATGTTAGTTATTAATTTACTACTCTTTCAATCTTTTGTGTTTTTTTTGTTAGGGTTACTTTTGTTTAGGGTGTATGAATTGATGAGCCAATCATATCTTAGTGTTTAGAATATAAGGTTTTGGGTCTTTAAACTTTAAACTTATAGTTGTCTTTGAATGTACTTCTTTTATAGTGTTAGAACTTTTAGTTTTCAAGTGGTTTACTTCTAAACATAGATCACTTATTAGGAGTGTGTAATTAGAATCTAAGAGACTGAGTACGTATGAGACCGATAGAGAAGATAGGTCACTACGAACACTCTGCTACTAATTTTTATTAATAGTTTGAAAGCTTCTCCTATGATATGTTCAACACTTTGAACAATCACACTCATGTCTAATTGTTAGACAAAATGTTGATGCAAGAAACTATTCTCACAAGGTTCTCTTTTTTCTTTTTTGTAAAAAGCACCAACTCTTCTTACATACTTCCCATACATATATACTAAAAGTAAATGTAACTCATAACAACTATATATAGATTCTCACACTAAAGAAGTTATTTACAAACCCAAAGGACCTATACTTAATAAACCGTAAATCCTAGCTTATATATGGTTGTTATCTGGATAAAAGCGCCAAGTTCTAGTCTGGTAGCTTTGCCACTTCAGAAATTGTAAGTAAATATACATTTACAGAGTGTATATTATTTAACTCAAAAACCTCTCATTCAAATCTCTTTGTTGGAATAGCATGATATATTTGTTTAGTAAATAATAGTTCATGTTTTAGTTATATAAGATAAATTCTACTGATGAATAAGATACATTCTAATGATGAATAAGATAATAGTTCATATATGTATCGGTTTCAACCGTCGGTGCAACTTTGAACTTACACACTTAATTTCTTCACTTCCATGTGCTAGATAACAGGCGAGGTTTTTTTGTACGACTGATGAGAGGTTTCTTATTTTCACTTCTTAACTCTCATGGCGCGGTTGAATTAAACTCTTTACGGACTTCTCTTTAGGCATTTGTTAATCCTTTCCTTCAACCTGAACTATTAAACCAATGCAACATGCATCAATTCGTATATAACACATGGTCTAAAGGAAAGTAAGATGTCGAGGATAGTCGAGCATGAGGTATAAGACTATGTAAAACAAGTCGTAAACATATATAGGTACAAATCTACTTATCACATCGAGAATGACATTTTCAAAAATACATAAGTTTTTAAGTGACTACACTTCATATTCATGAAGATCATGAAACTGTCATTGTGCACAAATATGATAATATCATTCCATTAATTGGTTGGCTGTGTTAGACATAAGTGTGTCTCACTGCTCCCGGTAGAGATAAAACATGGTAGGTAGAGTGACAATGTATAACAAAGATTATGTAATTTGTTCAATAACTAAGCCCACTGTTTTCCTTGCGCACATACATGGTTGAGCTGATGTTGGATGTAAAATTTTATTACTTGGGAAAATTAGCTCATTTTGGAACTTTTTTCATTGATGAAGTAGTGATGCCTGAGAGTTTGAGACATGTCACAAAAATGACAATGATAGGTTTATGGACAAGGGTTTAGTCCATTTCAAATGGGACAATGTAACGATACGACTGCCAATAATGCATTGAGAAAGGTAGAAAAACTGTATGTGAATAATGATACTCAAACCCAGGGGCGGAGCCAGAATATTAACTATATGAAGTCACTACGATAGTATGACATAAGTGAGATTCGAATCCAACAAAACTGAAACACTACTTTTGCCCCTAACCATTATACCATTACAATTTTTAGGATATATGAGGTCATTTATATTATAGATATGTCAACTCTAATTACTCTACATATATGAATCTCTGATTTTTTTAAAAAAAAATGTGGGGTCCCATGATCCCACCTGGCTCTGGCTCTGCCCCTGCTCAACCCTCTCCTAAAATTCTCATATATAATGAGGTTATGTACTAACACATTAGTTTGAATTCAATGAATTTTGCATGGTAGTAGAAACTGTCTACAATGTAGCTCTTTATGGATCATCAGAGAAGGGTCGTAACATTACAACATGCCGACTATGTGATGACGAGCGCACTAGTCTACCATCATGTCAGTTATACATAGGTCACTTTAAGAAGCAACACTAATATTGTTTGAGGGTAATTGAAATACCCCTAACCTTTAAAATATAATTAAATGACCTATTAATGATCTAAGATGATTATTAAACATCTAAATATTATTGGGGAACAATCTAAAAGATCTCAACAAGGCAAAACACGCCTTAAGATCGGTAAAGCCGAAAATGTGCCTTAAGACACCATAAAGATTGTGTGACCTCAAATAGGATCCAAAGTGGATTCATAAGTATTATAATGAAGTAAGAAACACAACAAAACCGTTCTCAAGGAGAACTAAGCTCAGGAACACCCTGTGACACAAAAATGTGCACTAAAACACCTTAAAGCACGTTTTTGTGAGATTGCCTTTTAAATTGATTTTTTTAATGGGCTTAAAAATTATAATTACCTTTAAATATGATATTTTATCATATTATATCATATTAGGAATTTAATTCCAGACACTAGTACAAAAAACGCCTATCTCGGCGGTTGTTTTGGGCCTATCTCGGCGGTTGTACAACCGCTGAAATGGAGACCGCCGAAATAGGTTCTCAGACCTATTTCGGCGGTTGTGCAACCGCCGAAATAGACACCCTATTTTGGCGGTTGTTAGCTAAAAACCGCCGAGATAGACCCGTGTTAGAACAAAAAAAACACACCTATTTCGGCGGTTGTTAGCTAACAACCGCCGAAATAGGTCCTTTTTTTTTAAAAAAAAATCGATTTTTGTGTCGTCTTCAACCTCGTAGTAGTTCCAGTTGTTTTCGACAGAGGCGGAAACAGGAGCGCAGAGCATGTATGTTTGCCTCCAAGTTTGAGTATATTATTGGTTCGCAATGAATTGCTTCAGTTTGAGTATATTACCGGTTCGTCAGTTAGGGTTGTGAGACTACCGTGAGAGTATGAACACAAGCGCAGAGCATGTAGTTCGCCTGCAAAATTACCGTGAGATAAGAGGATGAAGAGATGTAAGTAGAGCATGTTTGTTCGCCAGTAAGGGTTGCGACTTTACCTGAGAAAAGAAGATGAAGAGAGGAGCGCCGAGCATGTACGAGATTAGCCGGTTTGGGTTGCGAAATCACCATGAGAGAAGAAGAGAGGAGCAGACCGCATGTGTATTCGCCAGTTAGGGATGCGAAATTAAAGTGAGAGAGAGGATGAAGATATGAGGTCGGCGAGCAAATATATAATTAAATAAAGTCTATTTCGGCGGTTGTTAGTAACAACCGCCGAAATAGACTGAAATTTAAGCGGTATTTCAAAATTTTCGGAAAAAAATCCCGGGAAATGACCCTATTTCGGCGGTTGTAAAGACAACCGCCGAAATAGGGCTCCGAGATTTCTAGTGTCTGGAAAAAAGACACCTATTTCGGCGGTTCCTAGCTAGGAACCGCCGAAATAGGTGTCTTCGGAGCCCTATTTCGGCGGTTGCCTCTACAACCGCCGAAATAGGGGCGCCGAAATAGGTGTTTTTTGTACTAGTGAGAAATTTATGAATTTTTACAAATTTAATATTAAAATATTAATAAAACCCTAAAGTGGGGCCCGTTCGAGTCAATATTGACCAAGTATGGTCAATGGTCAATTAATTGACCCAATTGACCAAGGATTTCGACAGGCAAGGAGGAGAGGAGTCAGCATAATCATTGTTAGACAAATTAGCTACCTAATACCAAATTTGCAATAGTAAAAGTTACTTTTATTACTTTTCCAATTCAATTAAGCCTTTCCAATCATTCTTCTTCACTCACCTTGCTTCCCAGCCGATTCCAGCAGCCCCTCACCTCTCTTTGCTTCTCCATTTTCGTGGTTACACAGCCAAACTCAGAGGAGAACAGCAATCACCATTGGTAAGCTTATTAAGCTCTTAAATGTTCATTTTCTTCACAATTTCTTCCTCTTTCCATGGAGCAAAGCATCAACCACTTCCATCAATGTTCTTAGGTTGTTATGGAGGTTAAATGGAGGGTGTATCTCGGCATTAACAAGGGAAGAAGGTGGAGAAAGCTAATCTTGTTCTTAAGGTATAAAAATGTGCTCTAAGCACATATCTTTTGATTCCCTTCAAATTCGGCTGTGAAACTTTGTTTCTAAGCTTATAATCTTCATCTTAACATACTTATCCAGTTGGTACATCAAGAGCTTCGAAGTATAACCAGATCCAAGCCAAAAACACCATTTTAGGCATTTTAAACAAGGTAAAGATTAGCTATCTTCTAATCTGAGTTATACCAGTTTAAAGCTTGGTTTTAGTAGCTCTTTTAACACTCTTTGCCTACTGTAAATACAGGCCGAGATTAACCTTGTATACCTTGGTGTTCTAAGGTAAATTTTACCTTGAAAATTGACATTAAACACTTCTTATGGTTAGATCTTGCTTGGAGACTAATCATGCCTTAATTGCTGTTTGAAAACATGTAAACTAAGCTGTGGAAAATAGATCTCCATACAGCCGTGGCCAACAAGGCATATACAAGGATAAATCAAGGTATAAACACCTTAAACTTATGATTTTTATAAATTTTAAGCATATATATATATATATGGCCGAGAGTGAAGTTACATATATAGGTCATATTGACCTAAAAATGGAAAAAAATGGCTAAGATAAATTAAGCTAGTCATTTAAGAGGTTTAATTAACATAATGGTCAAATTATGGCATTATGTGGAAAAATAATTAAACTAAGGTGAGGCCGAATATATATGCTATATTTTGAGACATTTATTGTGTAATTTGTTTTGCAAGTTCAAGGTTGTAATAAGGCCATGTCATTAGGCCATTTTAATTTAAGTTTATAAGCTTATTTAGTTTTATTTATGCTTATAATTAAAATTGGGGCCAATTCGTAATTACTAGGAATTTAGAAGGCCGTGGGCTTAATTTAGAGCAATTTAGGGTTTTTAAATGAATTTAATAAAAAATATAACATTTTATAAAGTTTTGGGGTCAAAATTGTAAAAATAGAAAAGTATAGGTTATTATTAGTAATTACCGAAAAATTGGTTCCCATTTGGTATTAGGAGTCAAAGTTGACTATATAGGAGACTTTGACCAAGTTTAGAAAACTTAAGAAATTAAAATACTACCTTATAATAAGATACTTATTAAATTGTAAAAGATTTATAAGACTTGGGGTAGTAATGTAATTACCGAGACTTAAGGGTACTAAATGGAATTTAGTAAAGTCCTTAAGTTATTAGAAATTTTTAGAAGTTTATTTGGTTAAATTTGGAGTTCATATGAATTATATAAGTATAATATATGGTATTTTATAACATTGTTACAAATGGGTAATAAATGTATAGAAACCGAGATTTAGAGGAAAAATAAGGTTAAGAATAATGTTTATAACCTTTTGTATAGTTTGTACATTTGGAGTTATATATAGGTTTTATTAAGAAATGTGTATTCATTATAGTTTTAATGGATTAGAAAACCTATGTATTAGAAATTGAGAGTGAATTGTGGTTTTATATATTTAGTGGTTATAAGTAAAAGCCGAAAATATTAAGGCCACTTGGTATTTTATAAACAAATATACTATAGGTTATAATTTTTTAAATGACTTATGTCATAAGATATGTTTATGTACAATAATGTACCAGTTATATTAATTAAGTGGTGGATTTTGTAAAATTAAGAACATAGTGCTGTTCGGAATATTAACATTTTAAATGGAATTTGTAATATGGTTTTTAATGTTATAAGAGTTATAACATTTATAATATAAAGATATTTCATTAAAAGAATGGATATAGATTATAGACTTACATATAATAAATAAGTTCCATAACACACATATATAAATAAATATATGTAATGTGTTGAAAATGTGATTTGGTTCAATTTATATTACGTAATTAAATGATAATAGATAAGGAGAAAAGAATTATAAATATTAGATATCGAAATTCTGATGTTTAGAAGTATGCATGGAATAATGGGATTTTAAATAGTTAAAATATAGTTACAATGAATTATACACAATTTAATTAAAAAAAAAAGAGAAAAGAAAAAGACAAACCTTAGAAAAAAAATACTAAGGTGAGATGTATAGTGCATGACAAAGAACCATACATGCAATAAAGAACAACTATACGATCTACAAATATACATTAGTTTACATGCGATAACAAATCCAACATAAGTCTATAATATACAAGATAAGACTACGCATGTAATGTACACTTTTTCCAATCTCGAGTTAAGCCGAAAACCCGACAACGTTGGCAGTTAATGACGGGGTTAACCCGGGAGGTTATTAGTGACGGTACGGAGTACCGTAGAGTTATGATTGTTATACGGATGCTAATCAGTAGCGTTAGTATTGTCTAGACTGTTAGAGACGACACACGAAGCATAGGATCTTGCTGATTCATACTCCACCGTAATCAATCCGGGGTGAACGGTATGTTCTTTATTTATGGCTTGATTGTCTCTGAGGATTTCCTCAGTTCAACATTGTGTGAAAATCTGTGTTAAGATGAATGTCTGCTTGTGTGAATTAATATGCCTGAGTTGTATATTATGCTGCTTATAATTATTACTGTGCACGATAACAGTACTTTCGTATATATGAACATAGTATAAACGGACTAGCGGCAATGATGTATCTTATATGTGTAATATAGGAACGTAAGAAAAACGTTGTAGCATTAACAATAAGATTCACATAATTATATGAGACTTATATCGGAGCATTGGCCTCTTTAACGCCGCTCTCGTATCTAACACTGGATCCTGAGTCAACATACTCAGGATTGGACTAACGACCTTATCTGTTGTGTTAGGAAAATAATAACGCGATTGCGATGGTATAGATAAGTTATCAAGAGGTGTGGCTCTTACTGTGAAATGTGATCCATTAACGATATAGGATACCGTGTGGTAACCGTAAGTACAGGATAAATTTCCAACAAACTACAAATTGTTCGTAGAACGGAGACTCTACCGCTGGAGTGGCTACTGCCGTGGGTGACCCGCCAAAGAGATGGGTAACTTAGAGACACTCCGTTCGTTCTAATGAGACGTTGTCATTAGACATGACTGACAATTACGAACGATTATATTAACTCGTACATTAGGCGAACATTATTTGGGCGTGCATGCAAGACGAGAGTTCATACTCGTTTATAATTCTCGTTGTTTCGCCTTGTTGTTCATTGGTTATGCTGTGTGGTTATGTGTGGTATGTTGGTGGTGTTGATTGAAAGTCGTTGTACTCATAAGTGTGTTGTGAATTGGATTAATTAAATAAACTGTACTTATCTGTGTTGTGAACTGGATGAGTCGAGTCATTGTGCTCGTGTGTGGATTTTGTGGACTATTCGTCGAACGATTCGCCGTACTCAACTATGAACTTTCAGGTGTTGTTGGAGTGGAATCTCTGTATTCATATATCGCGGTAACGCTCTCAGTGATTTATTACGATGCGATGTGTGAACCGGGGGCTTGCTTGTTGTTTGAGTTACTGCAATATATATTGTTGCTTTACAGTTTTAACATTAACTATTTCATGAAAATGAAATGCATGCTCTCGACCAAATAACTGAAGGGTCCGAGGGTGCATGACAGTCAGGTAATAACATACTCAGCAGGGGCTGATTCCATACCACACAAACTACCATTTTTGCAGGTATGCATCTTCCGGTGTCGGCAAAGAGAGTGACGCGCTGGGTAGTTTGGTTACAGTTATTTGAACATGCACTGTTGCACTTTGATACGAACCTGAAACATGTATAGGTTTTGGATACTTAGAAAGCTCACTGAGAATGTATTATTTTTGGTTTGGGAAGTTTAGATCTATCTCTTTTTCACTGCGAGAAATTGTTTCGTATTTAAGAGTATATCAGGAAGCACGTTATTACTCGCATGGGCGAGTGAGAACGGTGACACCAGTAGTCCAATTGTTGAAATTACCGCTGCGATTATATTGTTAAGTAAGATGATTAGGAGCCGATTAGAGTAGGGGTGTTACAGTAATGACTACCATACACCTATCTTGCACTCCTTTGCTGCAGCTTGATCATACCACCAGCACATGGGATACAGGTTATACAGAGGAACATGCTCAAAAGAGTGACATGTTCAAAAGCCAATGTAAACATATATAAGTAATGTTTAATTTGTTTTGTTGTGAACACATTCCTTGCTAATGAAGAATCTGACAGTTCGAGAACTGAAGAAGACCAAGAAAATAAGCATAAGTTTATCGAATAAATGAGTTTCCTAAATCGAGTCAGAAATATGTCCAAATTCATAAAAGATAACATTCTTTCTAACAAAAAAGGCAAAAAGGTAAAACCGACCGATGACTTTTTCCCGAGGAGTGACAATATCAAAGGATATCTCGTTGATCTACATCTACCTAACATTTAAATTGTAATGGTCTCACCTTCTGTTGCTATTGTGTATAATTCATTTATTGAGATGAGTAATGCAGATAGTACTAGAAGAACCTTAGTATAAGTCATGACATCAAGACGATCTAAATAACAAAAGTATATCCTAAGAGACCTCATGCATCTAGATACAACCCCACATCCTTGTTGATGCAACGTGTGGATGCCATCCCATCACTGTTTAGTGCAAAAAATGTGGTAGTACTTGCATATCCAACAATTTAGGTATCATATGGGATTGATGAATGTCAAAATGATGCTTTGGTTAGCAATAAACAACATTGATCAAAATTTACTTATAAGTGTGAAACATTAATTCGAGTTTTTGTACTATATGAGCTATCTTCACTTATGATGTTATCCCTAGATGTCAGTATAAGAAGACAAGAGGAACAACTTCCCATTCATTTTACAGTTTTTGCAGAGAGCCGACAAAAAAAGAGAGTGTAAAACTACCTAATTTATCCCAAATTTAATGATGGTGTTTAAATTTATTTAGTAATATATTTTTATTAATAATCTAGCTTTTCAACTAAAATATTCTACTTAGGTCCCGTTCGGTAAGAACATTTATCCTTCTTTTTCACCTAAAGCAGTTTTATTTTGTCAAAAAGCAGCTGTATAAAGGTTCGATAAAGGCATAAAAAGATCTCTATGATAAATGTTGGTTTTGTTGCTTTTCGGACTTTAAGGTTCTTTTGAGATTTTTAGCTCTGTCCAAAATACAATATTACCCTCCCACTATTTTCATAATTTACAAGTTATACCTGTCTTCCACTTTACACCATAACCCACAGCCTCCATTGTCTTCCTATTTACACCATAACCCACAACCTTCATTGTTGCAAAATTTTCTTCACATCAAATAAAATTTCCAGTTTTCAACACTCAACATTTCTTTCTCCGTAGCAGAGAATATAGGGATGTGCGAATTCTTTCTACTAGTCAACATGCTCACTTTGTCACTGATAGTAGCCACGACAGATTATGTTGCGCCTCGAATATCTTGATAGGAGAGCGGTTGTGAATGTCCATCTGCTTGCGGATTTTGCCTTACAATTGTTTAATAGATGAAAAGCCGTCACCTTAGATTCATAAATTTTATTCTAATCATAAGCAATTTTAACCTTTTCTTTGAGAGCGAGTAGAAGGCAGAGATGATAGTCAGGCAGAGAAGAATGAACTGAAAGCGAGAGTATTATGCTAGTATATGGGGATGAGCTTGAGGTAGATGATGATAGAGGTCTAGCTCTAGCTCAAGCTTCCCTTTAATGGCTGCTACTTCAAACCCTTCTAAAGGTTGAAGACGATGATGAAACAGAAGCCTCGGGAAGGATGAGGGTGTTTCAGTCATATGGATAAATAAAGGCAGTTTTAAGTTAATGTTTCTACTAAATACCCACTCCATAAAATTGTTTTTTTTTTTCAAAAAAAAAATAAAGGCATTTATTTGAACATTAAAGATTAATGTTCTTACCGAACGAAAACTTAGTAAAAAGTTTGAATAAACTGTTTCCAACCATTTAGTAATGGTACGGGGGAAAATGATGGATAAAATAACTAGAAAGACTACTTTTAAAAAAATTATTATTTAAACTAGAAAACTTACAATTTCAATTGCAACTAGTATAGTTGCCTCAATTTGTCCACGTTGTTATCTAGTCGAAAAGGAAAAGTGAAAGGCGACTTTAACAATTAATTTGATCAAATACGCAAATAAAATCGTTCCCTGAGATGTTATATATTGTTGGACCATATGATTTGAATTTTTCTAATATTCGGCAAGCAAATGTATAATACATGCACTAGGCTAACACACACATATATATAAAAGACTACTTAGAGAGTAACTTAAATCTTATACATACACAATTTGCAACCTGTTAGAAGCGCGACATATGTTCATCAGGCTGATAATTAACACATTTGGTGTCGTTCGGCACTAACATAATCCCAACATAAATATCAGTATATTTGGACTGATATATGTTAGTGTGGACTTCTTTATTTGGTTCTGTTATTCGATTGACTTGTATATTTTGTCCGCAGTATATGCTGTCATTTTCTTCCCGCCCCTTCACTTTCGCATTTCTTCTCTCTTTTTGTAATTACTGTGACTTTACATCAAAATATTAACTCACAATATAATATTTATAATACCACATAGATTAATAAAATTAAAAATCAATAAATGTACAATTAGTTGATCTCTTTATTAAATTTTTTTAAAATATATAAAAATATGAATGAATATAAATTTATTAACATAAAAAGTTACAAAAATATAATATATTTTAAAGGTTACAGTTTCATTAAATAAATTCACACAAAATTATTTAAAAATTTGAAACTCTTGGTCTCTTTTCATTACGCTTTTATATTTGTAAGAATTATAAAATTATTAAAAATAACAATATATTGTTTAGAAGTTGTAATTTGTAATAAAATAATAAAAATTAAAATTTTATTGGTTATATAAATATTTTTATTTTCTTTGATTTCTCATATAGATTTTTTACCGTAAATTAACCTACTTAGTAATATATTATTTGTGAATTTTTCCTTTTATTTTTATAAACAAATTGTAGTTTTAAACTGTAATATAATATTTATAATTGTAGTACATAAAACACTTACCAAAAAACTAATTTATGCTGTAAATATTCAAAACAACTATAAATATGGCAGCATAAAACTGTCAGTAAATATGCTGTAAATATGCCAGTGCAAAACAGCTACCCAATTATACTGTAAATATACTGCCAAAGCAACGATGCCGAACAAAGCAGATTAACTTAGTTACTTTGTCAAGACAAAGATAACCCGCATAGCTCATTGAAATCATTTCTATCAAATAATTATATATTTTAATATATAGCTTAATTATTTTAACTTCAATAATAACAATAAATACAAATATTTACAATCAAAACTTAGAAAATTAAATAAAATAATATCATGAAATTAAGAATATTATAAATTAGTATTTATTTTTAGATAATTTAAAAAATCATGCGAAATAGGTTGAACATGTGCGGATTTATGTCGCACATACTTTACACAATTAATAAATAGGGTTTACACAATTAATAGATGGTTGAATCGTATCAACTGGTTTAATAAATGGATTGAGTTCGGGTGTGGACTAACCGGACCCATGAACTTTGCCACTTCTAATAAATAGTAATTATTTTTAGTTTTAAGGTTTAGAACTAGTCCTTTAAAATAGAATATTTATTTGACTTTGGATTATACCGTTAAATTAAATATAATGTTCAAGTTATATAGTTTGAATGAATTGGGTTAATTTTTGAAAGTTTCGTGCAAAATCAAGTTTTGGATCAATACAGGCCATCATTAATATTTACTTAATGAATAACAAAGAAAATATACTAGATGTAACGTATGTATAAAGAGTAAAAAGAAACGTTGATAAAATTAAATAATTTCCAGATTCAAATAAATACGAGACATAAGTTCTAACAAAGATCAACATAATATTCATTCATATTTTTGTTCGAGTTTGATAAAGTTAAATTAAGTTTTTTGGTTATTGTTATTTTGGGTTACTTGGGTTCGTAACAATTTCACGTGTGATTCCCCATCCCACATCGGTATATAAGTAGTAAAATTAGTGGTTTATAATAATACATATGAGTTGATTACAACAACAAAACTTTTCAATTTTAGGCCCGAGTAAAAACAAAAGAGCTAGATTGTTGGACAATTATCTATATGGGTGTTACAAATGGTATTAGGGTAGGGTGTCAGGGTAGGGGGTGTTACAAATGGTATCAGGGTAGGAATGGTATCAGGGTAGGGGTGTTACAAATGGTAGTAGGGTAGGGGTGTTACAAATGGTATCAGGGTAGGGAGTATGTGAATGGGTTTTGAATAACTTTGGGTGATTAAGTTCTTGTCATTCAGATTCATCCACTTTTAAGTTATTAGTACTATTATTTCTCGTTATCCGAGTTTGACTATAATCACTATTATTATAGGTTACGGTTCAATAAGGTTTTAGATTTCATATATCTATATATTTTTAAAATTTGATCATATTTTTAATTAAGATCAAAGTAGTGAATTTTTAGATTGTTAATCAGATTTTACCGAATCTATTTAGACCACTTGTCGCCTCTGAAATATTTTGTGTGCTCTATACACCTTATATGAGTCTTATTTTGTGTAATAACACTAGACAATGTCCATGAATAATTTTAAAATTTTCAAAACCCAACCACTAATCATTTAATGACACAAGACCTTCCTCGAGCAATTTCTACTTTGGCCTGTTTATATTAAGATACAATTTCATCTTATTAAATAAAACCAATACTTTTTTTTCATCTTATTAAATGCTAATCACTTATGGTAAATGAAAAGGAAAAATTTATAAGTGTCAAATGACCACCGGATAAAACATCCAGCCGAACAAAATCTGCGAGGTAGAATTTTCATCCCCGGTGGTGTCTCCCCCCGCATCTAACTGATCAGCTGCCGGCTCAAGCGCAGCCAAAACTTTGCGATCTCGTAAGAGTGAGCGTGGGGAGTAACAATTTGCAGTCTAGCCAGATCTGCAGATACTGTGGGTGCGTGGGAAGAAATAGAAAGGGAGAAACATGTTGCCCACAATGTCTAAAGGGCGAACGTCCTCCGCCGCCTCCTCTTCTCGGCAGCCAAATCCCGTCTTCCCTCACTATCTTCGCCGGATTATCAAGGTATTTTTCTCTCTACATGCCCCGACGATCTCTGAGCTTCCTCGGATCTGTTATAGTCTCCTCTAAAAGCTCAATCTTAACATGCGATTCGTAGTCGGCTGGATCTATTAGTTCTCGCGAGCTTTTCAGATATCTATCTAAGCAGTTTCAAGCAATTTAGGCTTGTACACCCCCACTGCTTGATCTGCTGTTTGAGATGAGATGATGGTTTCTTCTCTCATCTAATTTATTGGTTGCATTAGTTCTTTGTCCATCTCTGAAGGGCGATCCCGTCTGTCCCGACTTGTATGTGTACTGGCTGGTGGTTGGTTTTTGTTTCAATTGCTCCGCCGACATTCCAACTTTGTGTAAGGAATGACGACGAAATTGATTTTTACAGGGCACTTCAAGTTGCTTAAGTCGGAAGGGTTTTTGTATTTTATTTATCGTATAGACTATACGGTAATTGGCTGTGTAATACTGGCGAATTGCGTGTTTCTGAATTATTAGATTCGTTTGATCGTAAAATTCGAACTACATTTCATTCTATGAAGTTTCAGACACATTTTTCCCTGAGCAAACGTGTTTACATCTAACCTCGGAGATGGAGATTCATGATGTATAAATGAAACGGAGATACGATTGCTCAGAAGAAAATAGGTTCAGGAATGTAGTGTGTGGAGTATGAAACTGAGGAATGTGCAACCTCAAAATTATAAGGAGGAATGCCGCTGTGAATCTGACTTCTAGTTACGCAATTTCTGGTATTTTATGGTTAAACCAATCTTTTGCATGGTAACAGTTGCTTTGTCTCTTCTCAAAAGACTTGTAGGTAAGGATACTGCTCGGTTACTAGAATATATATGCATTGTAAAAGTTTGAGGGGTAGGTATGATGCTTGTTTGGTTACTAGAAGATGTATGCCTTGCAAAGGTTGTTGAGGATAGGTGTCTTTTGACAGATCTGCTGTTAGCACGACTACTGTTATGGTTTGCATTAATCTGTTGATGACTTAGTTATGGAAGGAAATATCAAGAGTGACTAGTGAATCATGGTGATTGTTGTTTGGAAAAGCTGCAAGCAATAAGTTCATAATCTGTAGAGGTCATGGCAAGAAACGTGCACTACAGCTTGCTACTTGGTTGATTCGACTGGTTGCATCTTGATTTATTGTTTATCCTTTTAAGTTCTTCCATCTTAGTTTACTTTTTGCTTAATTTTAAGTGTCTTGAAAACATTAGGTTCTATCCTATGCATGCTTAGGCTATATCCAGTAACATATCAATTTCACCATTGCATTATATGATTGGATGACATGCAACTGAATCTCTGCATTTCTGCTTTGATGCTAGCATTTCACTTTAAGTAATGATCTAATTGTTGCTCCCAGCCTCCCAGTTATGTTGACCCGTAATGGATATGTGGGATGTTTGATGTTGCTGTTGATGATCATTATGATTAAATAAGTTATTGTGCTGTTGAAAGGCACTAGTGTTGTTAGTAATTGATTACTTTACATTTCCTTTGTTTCCATTGACCAGAATTCCATAGTATACGAATGGAATTAATGCATGAAACTGAAAGCTACTTTGGCTCTCAAATTATAGGTGGTTTTTTTCTATGCAACCTCATTTATCTGACTAGTTGTCTAATATCCTTCTTTTGTCAATTCTAGTGGCAACAAATGGATGTTGAGTATACATTTTGGCAGATGCTTCACCTTTGTACCTCGCCAAAAGTGGTGTAAGTATACTATTGCTATTCCCATATGTACTATGGTTAAATGCATGGCTCCTTAGCTTGTTACTTTAACTGAAAAGATGCCTCATCTGCCTGATTTGTAGAATATTATGAGGTGGTGCTTGGATTATTTGTTGAAGCTGTGTGTTTGCTCTTAGGTTTTATTTTCTGCTCTGTGAATCCTGACTTGTGATTTTTCTTTTAAACTGTATTATTGAAGATATTACGTAATATATTCCAAAATTTTGGAGCTGGAAGATCTGTTTGCTCGTGTTATGTGCTGTAGCCTGTAATATTAGCTTTATTACATGCTAGTTGTACACGATATGCGGAGAGAAAGATGATGAAATCTTATTCTCCATTACTTAAGTCAGTGGCTATAATTACTGTTATTTTTTGAACTCAACTAAGCGTTGTTGGTTTCTGAAATATAAATCAATTTAGGTACTCAATCCCTGTGCCCAGATTATGACATGAAATTTTGCCTTGTATTTATTTGGAACTGTAAGTTTTCTGGTGCTTGCAGTACATATTTCCACGACATCTGTGCTTCTATTGAACATCAGGAAGAATCTTGGATTCTGCCTCTAGCTGATCTTATTTTATGTTTGTAATGGTGGTGTTAGATCCTTGCCTTAGTATAACCTTCTTCAATAATTTCTAACGCTCATTTCTTTTTTGTATCACATTGCATGTCGGCTTGTAAAATTGCTGCAGCTACCAACACACGAAGTATCATAAACGTAAGTTGGCTTGTTTCATTCTGACTTATGCTTGGTATTGTATGATGCTGTATTCAAATACGGTAACTTCACGCATAGTTACATCTGAAAACCTATTAGGCTTGTCCTTAAAGTACCCAATTGTGCTTTGTGTTCTGGATCACTGTTTTTTGTTCATCTATTTGCGTCATGACTCATGAACTATTGGTTACAATGTTAATTTTTTTTAAATCTTGAAAATTTTAGGAGTTTAGAAGTGTGTCTAAACCATCATTGTTTTGTCTTCATTATCATGGCAAGCATAACACATGAGATGAGCATATTGTAGGAGGGAAATATTGTGCCGACACATTATAAATCTGAGTGAAATATGGGAATCAATGGGTCTGAAAGTTTGGGAAAAACTTAATGATGATGAACAGCACCTTTTGGAGGACTGCAGGCCCTATGATCCTGCTAGGTTGGGAGTGCGACCTGTATTAAGTTAATGGGTAAGTAGGTGTGCGTTAGTGCATGGAAGTTTAAGGAAGTGACAAGGGAGGAAGAAACACAGCACAGTGGAATTTATTCGATTATGATGTATTTTTATTCGTTTTTTTTGAAGAAAATGTAAGCTTTTATATAGATTTCAACATCTTTGTAGTACAAAAAGAACTCTACATCCAAAAGAAACACCCACAACAGGCTGCAGGGAAACAAAACTAACAACAAAAATTAGCGATTAAGAAGCTGTTGTAGCCCAACTTCTACTGATTCTGACAGTCTTCCTGGTTGCTGGGAATGTAAACTTATTCCATCTGGTTTCAAGCTCGGATTGAATGTCTATTACACTTCTTAAGATCAGGAGGAGAGTCAGAAAATATAGCTTCATTTCTGGCTTTCCAAATGAAGGTGGCACTAGGCAGATGTGCCCGTAGCTGAACGTCTCATCTTATATACTAGTGAAGCCTTATTCCTTGACTTCCATAGACACTACATGCACTCAGCAAATACTACCGGCAATCTGATCTGCAGCCACTTATGCAAAACTGAGTGAAATACTTCTCGACTAAACATACACTAAAAAAGAGATAGTCCCGAGATTCCGGACACCCACAGAACACACATTGACCATCAATTGAACAGTTCCTAACAACCAACCTATCTTTACTAGCTAACCTGTTATGACAGGCTAGCCACCAGATGAAGGATGAATGAAGAGTTCGAAATTAGTCCAAATAACCTGATCCCAGCCACCACCAGAAAGAAACAGATGAATAATGTCATATATATCACTCACATTGAAATTCCCACGCTTCTGAATCACCTACTCGATAGAAGGGAGAATGTATAACTTGGATATTTCATCTCTAAGCTTCAAGCAACTCCACCAAAACGCATGAGAGCCTTCAAGTTTGACATCCCAGTTATTCTTCCTTTGCAAAAGATAAGATCTGCACCATCTAGTTAAAGCAGAGTAATTCTTCTCCTTATCATTAATCTGCAGCAAAGTGTGAATCATAGCAAGGCACTCTAGTCCAGGCCAGGAGCTTTCCTACCCGAATCCCCATCACTCCAAAGAAACATTATGCATATCCTATCAATCTGCTGCACAATATTTTCGAAAAAGAGAAATACATTAGACCAGAATTGTTGAATACTTATCACTCTGCTCTTAACGAGCTGTAATCTTATTAATCAGAGGTGGAAAGTCCGCACAAGACCTATGAGAAGAAAGCGGCACACCAAGATCTTTGAAGGGTAAACTGCCTTCCTTTAAACCCAAATTGTCCAGAACTTTCTCCTTTTCTCTATTCCAATACTCACCCAAAAAATACTTGGCATATTTGATGACTAGACAGGAGCCCACAAGTACCAGAAAACCTGTCCAAAACTCCTTTAATAATTTTAACAGACCCAACATCACCTCTACAGAAAACAAGCAGATTATCCGCAAAACAGAGATGATTCACGCCAATTTTACCACATTTTGGATGAAAATTGTAATCATGATTCTCCTGAACCTTAGACAAATCCCTACTCTGATATTCCATACATAACACAAACAAGAGAAGGGAGAGGGGATCTTCTCTAAGACCTCTCTCACCCTTAAAGAACCCAAATCTGACCATTAATCAGCATAGAGTAAGAAGCTAACACGTAGCATCACCCCGTTAATAAATCTTTTATCAAATTCAAAACCAGAAAAGATTTTCTTCCAAGAACTCCCAACTTACACTGTCATAAGCCTTATGAATATCCACTATGAAAGTGCATCTGGGAGCAATATTTTCCCTTCTATAGCCCTGAATGATTTCTTGACAGAGCAGAACATTATGAGCCAAACTTCTACCAGTCACAAAAGCCCCTTGACAATCATTCACAATCCAAGGGAAGACTTCACTTAACCGAGCTGTAATGATCTTGGAAATATCTCATATAACACATTACAACACTCTGTCGGGCGCTGATCTTTAACCACGCAAGGGTTATCCACTTTAGGAACAAGGGAGATAAGTGTTGCATTAACCTGCTTCAGAAACTTTCCCTAGAGAAGTTTTGAACTGCTGTCTTAAACTGCTGTATTAACATTCTCCCCAATGATATGCCAAGCAGATATAAAGAACATCGGGTTAAAACCATTGGGGCCAGGAGCTTTAGTATTCGTAATAGGCCTGATAGCCTCCAAATCTCCGTATCTGAGACGGGACCAGAAGCTTATTACTCATATCTGCAGAAACAGAATTACCAACCAAAAACACACTTTGATCACATCGCTCTCTGCTGTTGATTCTTCTGCCCAATAAATTCCTGGAAACTCAACAATATGATTAGAGATCTCGGCCTCCTTTGTGAGTTTCTGACCCTGATCATTAATCATAAGATGAATTTTAGAAGAGTGCCTTCTAGCATTCTTCATTCTATGAAAATATGCAATAGACTCATCCCCCAATTGGATCCAGTTAATATTTGCATGCTGAGCCATCTGAGTATGCAGCAGTTTCATATTCTGATTATATTCCAAATTTAAACTATTCTGACAAAAAAAAGCGTTTTTTCGCTGCTGTTCTCCCGAGCCCTCTCTGGCGAACACAGGAGATGACGAGGAAAAAATCCTCGACCACCAAAAAATCTGGCCGTTCCCCCTTGCTTCATCCCAAGAGGGCGGTGACCATGGTAGGCCAATTTCAAGTCCATCGAATGTCAGATTAGAGGAAACCCTAGAAATACCCCCAATTCGGAAAATTCCAAATTCAGATGAAATAAACTAAGCGAATGAGGGGGGGGGGGGGGGGGGGGGTTCAGTCCCTCCTAAGCAGTCAGGGACTGGGCGACAGCCATGTGGGGTCCCTCAGGAGCCGTCGGCACTTGGTGGTTCGTTTACTCTTTATTTGTTGCGACTGGACAAGCTGAAAAGGAGAAAAATCTGAAAGAAAAGGAGAATCTGAAGGAGAAGGAAAGCACGAATAAGAGTTGGGCTAGTTTGTTTGCGAACAATAGGGTCAAGCAAAATGGTGTGAGCTTGAATTTATCAAACCAGAAGAGGATGAAGAAAACACCATTACTGTTGATGAAGATGAGGTAAAAGATGAAGTGGAGTACTGGAGAAATTCTGTAGTATGCTTCCTACTGGGAATTGACCTCCCTTTCAATGCAATGGATAAATTTCTAAGAAACATCTGGCCAGGACAAGATATTGAAGCTATCTACAGGCTACAGCAAGGGGTATATCTCACTAGATTCAAGAATGAGCAAGGTAATTGAAGGTAGATGGACGTCCAGGGCGTCCACTTTTTGTGAAACCATGGTCGGAAGACCTTCAGCTGAACAAAGATGTTGGGGATTCACTCCCTGTGTGGCTTAAGTTCCCAGCTCTGAAACTCCAATACTGGAACAGCAAGACTTGAGTAAGTTAGCTAGCAGAATTGGGATTCCCTTGTTCATGGATAAATGTACTATCAATCGGGAGAGATTGGCGTACGCAAGGGTTCTTATTGAGGTTAAAAAGGGGCAGGAACTTCCAGACATCTTGTGGATTAAGGATCCAAAAGGGGAGACTCATGAGCAGCAGGTGGAGTATGAATGGAGACCCACCTGGTGTACCATTTGCAAGAAATGGGACACAGAACAACATTGCAAGGCTGTGAGAAAGAAAGTTTGGGTTCAGAAAGCTAATAATGTGGAGGAACAAAATGCAGAAAAAGAGCAAGAGGAGGAGCAAACCCAAGAGGAACAGACTGGGGTAAAAGAACCAGAGATGGGGAAATCTGAGGCTGCTACTAGCATGACCTCCCAAAATGCATCAGTTCAAGTAAGCAGTGGAAAAGGGGAAAGAGATGAGCAAGAGTGGAGGATCTACTCTAAGAGTAAGAGAAAGGTTTGGGTCAATAACCCTCCACAAACTACCCCATCAACAAGAGCTGCCCCCTCGAAAATAAGGGCTTGTAAGAAGCAAGTTAACGGAAACTATAAGGTGCTCCAAGGGGAACAATGTGATGGTGATACACCACAAGACAATAGTTATGATGATGACTCAAGTGGCGAGCTGGAACATTAGAGGGCTTAACAGCCCCGCCAAACAAAGTGGGGTAAGAAGGTGGGTTAAGAAGAATGGTATTTCTTTTGGTGCTATTTTGGAGACTAAGATCGCACGAAATAATCTGGAAAATGTTACCAGAAAATGTTTTGGGAGCTAGAAGACTTTGTCTAATATTGGGTATGTTGAGAAGGCTCGTATAATTGTCTTTTGGGATGAGACCCGGTGGGATATCAGTACAATTATTATGACAGATCAGCTGGTCCACTGTGAAGCTGTTGACAAGGTTAATGACCTCACTTTCGATGTTTCTTTTTTGTATACTTCAAATAACTACCTGGAAAGAAGGAAGCTGTGGGAGAGTCCTGTGCAGGTTAATAATTCTATTTCCAACCCCTGGACTATCTTAGGAGATTTTAATGTTGTGAAATCAAGAGATGAACGAGTGGGAGGTAGAAATGTCCCTGGGCTTGATATTTTGGAGTTCAAGGATTGCTTACACACTCTTGGAGTCGATGATCTTAAGTCTACGGGTTTCACCTATACCTGTGGAATAAACATGAACAAGGGGACACTATATTGTCGAAGCTGGATAGAGCATTGGCCAACGGTTTATGGACTCTAAAGTTTGCTAACTCGTTTGCAAGCTTTCTGGCTCCAGACATTTCAGATCATTGCTCTATTATTGTTAAGATCCAGGAGAATGTAAATTTTGGCCCTAAACCGTTCTCTTTTCCAGGATTCCAGCAAGCAGTTACGAATCGAAGGCATAATGGCAAGATGATGGATCAAGTGTGTAGCAAGCTGAAAGAGCTAAAAAGTAGCCTTAAAGAAATCAACCAACATCATTTTTCAGATTTCAGTGGTAAGATGGATGAAGCTGAAAAGAAGTTAAATGGCATTCAAGATAGACTAAGGGATGATCTACAAAATGAGGAGCTGATCAGAGAGGAGAAAATAGCTACTTGTCATTTGAAACAGATGTCCATTGCGGAGAACAATTTCCTTAGGCAGAAGAGTCATTGTGAATGGCTAAAATCCATGGACAGAAACACGAAGTATTTCCATGCAATTATCAAAAGGCGTCATGCTAGAAATACTATTGTTTCTCTTGATGGGCAGGATGGTGAATGTAAAACCAAACCAGATGAGATTTCGAGAGAATTGGTTAAGTACTTTGAGAAAATCTTGGGGACGTCTACTAGCTGTGTAAAGATTGACCAAGAGGTAGTGAACAGGGGCCCAACGATCCCAAATTGTGCAGAATCTGAGCTGTGCAGAGGGGTATTGGATAATGAAATAAAGACATCCCTATTTTCTATTCCTGACTCTAAGGCACCTGGCCCAGATGGTTATAGCAGTGCTTTTTTTAAAGACACATGGGAGGTGACAGGACCGTTAGTGTGTGCAGCTGTAAAAGAGTTCTTCTCATTTGGTAGACTGCTAAGGAAAATCAACTGTACTGCAATCAGCCTCATCCCAAAAAAGGAGAACCCAAGAGGTGCATGTGATTTTAGGCCTATTTCTTGCTGTAATGTGATCTATAAGACTATTAGTAAAATTCTTGCAAATCGACTTCAAGGTTTTTTAGGAGGTATCATCAGCCCAAACCAGGCAGCGTTCGTCAAAGGAAGATCTATCTCCCATAACATCCTCCTTTGTCAAGAGTTGATTAAGGGATACAAGAGAAAAGTCATCTCTCCTAGATGTATGATGAAAGTTGACCTGCAAAAGGCTTATGATAGTATCAATTGGGGTTTTGTCCATGACATCCTTATAGCACTTAATTTCCCGGCAAAATTTGTGGGATGGATCATGGAGTGTATTACCACACCAAGCTATTCAGTGGTGGTTAATAGGAGTTTTAAAGGTTTCTTCTCGGGGAGAAAAGGTCTGAGACAAGGTGATCCCATATCGCCCTACATCTTTGTAGTGTGTATGGAATACCTTAGCAGGTTGTTTATGAGTCTTAAGATTATGAAAGAGTTTCAGTTTCATCCGAAGTGCAAGAAGCTTAATCTGACACATCTTTGCTTTGCTGATGATCTCATGTTATTCTGTAAAGCAAAGCATGGGGCTGTTAAGGAGATGATGACTCTGTTTACATGCTTCTCTAAGGTGTCAGGGTTGGAAGCAAATATGAACAAAACCAAAGTGTACATGGCGGGGCTACTGATGACTTCAAGACCTACTTACGAGTTAACTATAATCTGGAGGAAGATAAGTTGCCATTCAAGTACTTGGGGGTTCCTCTCAGTCCTACCAAGCTTTCCGCACTGGAATGTCGGGATCTGGTGGACAAACTTGTGGGGAAAGTTCAGAGTTGGCCTTCTAGGTTCCTCAGCTATGCAGGGAGATTGCAACTCATCAAATCGGTACTTCTTTCTGTGCAAATTTATTGGATGTCTATCTTTGCCCTCCCGAAAAAGGTGATTAAGGAAGTCATAGCTATCTGTAGGGCCTTTCTATGGGCAGGTAATGCAAACTCCAAGAAGGCAAGTATTGCTTGGAAGAAAGTGTGTCAACCGAAGTCGTCTGGAGGACTTGGGGTGAAATGCCTAGAAACATGGAACAAGGCAGCCATTTGTAAGCAGTTGTGGTATATTGAAACAAATGCAGATACATTGTGGGTCAAATGGGTGCATGAATACTATATAAAGCATAATACTCTCTGGGATGTACATGCCCCGACAGACAGCTCTTGGTGTTGGAGGAACCTTAGCAGGAGCAGACAGCTTATGGTAGAGCACTTTGGTGAAGGCAGCTCAATTAATTGGCCATGTCGGAAAGGATACTTCTCTATCAGCAAGTGCTACGAGAAGATGTTCAAGAAAGAACCATTGGTGGAGTGGGACAAAGTGATTTGGAGCAAAGGGAATTTCTCTCGACACTCGTTTATCACTTGGTTAGCAGTCTACGGAAGACTTGCAACTAAGGATAGGCTTAGAAATTGGGGGATGACAGCTGATGAAAATTGTGTATTTTGTCATGATGGTAGAGAATCAGTAAAACACTTGTTTTTTGAGTGTGGGTATACTAATGAGGTTTGGAAAACAGTCTGGAACCAATATGGAGGAATTAGAAGTCCAAGGAACTGGGATAGAATAGTTAGGTGGGTTAGTAGAACATGGAAAAAACGGTGTAATAGGAATAGAATGAATTCTTTTGTGTTCACCACTCTCATATATTGTATATGGAAGGAGAGGAACAATAGGATCTTCCGGGACTTCTTTTGTACAGCACAACAATGTGCTAACTATGTAATTAGGCCAGTGGCATCTTCTAACCTATAGGTTGTATAGCTCCTTCGGTTCTTGTGATAATTAATATACTACTACTTATCAAAAAAAAAAAAGAAGGAACTGTTGAAAGGATCCTTCATCAACATCTTCTGAGTATCATGCAACATATCCCTAACTGCATCCACATTCTTTCTTATAAGACAATGTATTTTATTCTTGAATTTTCTGTATTTGTATTTTGATGGAAATTTTTATATTTGCTAATATTTTGATGGACATGTCTGCTGCATGTTTCTTGTGATGTATCCTTACATGTGCTGCTAAACCTTAGATTTATGTGCTGGCTCCAACTGTAATTGTTATGTAGTTTCTCTCTCTTTTTCTCAGAAACTAAGAATCAATGGGCCCGTGATGATCCAGCCTTTGTTGTTATCTGCAGTCTTCTTTTAGCGTTTTCAACTATGGCCTATTGTGCTGCGTAAGTACCATCTGTTATACTGCGTTGTAGCTTATAATTACTGTGTACAGTGGTTTGTTTATCTTTTACTTTTTATATAAACATGATACTTTTGAAGATTGGGTCTTTACTTTTCTTATTCAGTTCCTAAGAGGTTTATGGTGCTCTATTTCTAATTAGTCAACCCCTTCAACATTGCAGATATGATCACAGTGCAGGGCATGCTATTTTTGTTGTTCTTTCTGTCTTGCTTTTCCAGTTTTTATTAACTGGAGTTCTTGTCGCCACCATTTGTTGGTAAGACTCTTTTTGTTGGTCAAAATGTTCATATAATCAGACTAGTAATAATGCTGTTGAATGTTGATGCCATAATCTGTGATGTCTGCAAGGTCGGTTTGCATTCTATTTACTACCTTTATCATACAATAAAATTGTGCACTAGTGTTGCTATTAGTTTTGTTTCCTACATTTCATATCATTGATATCCTAGCCTATGATGGAAGTCCCTGTATTTGCACGTCATTTGGGTGAATCGTAGTTGATGAATCTTGTCTGGTAGTAGTATAGTGGTACATCCAGCATGTTTTTTCTCTCATCAGCAACTCCCCACTGTACCATATATTGATGTAAGTGGGCTGTTAAATCAGTACCGTCAGTGTGTGTCGATTTTTGTTGTTACTGTTTCTTTTTATCTCTTTTGGTCGGCATTATTCCTATGCTTGACACATGCGCTATATATTTGTAGTTATTTATTCTGGGAAATATCGTCTTGATATGATCTTAACCAATTTCCAGGTTTTTAACAAACAATTATCTTCGAGAAGAAGCTCTAAACAGCCATGTGGTTGAGCAGAAAGTTGAATGGTATGATTATGTAGACTGATCTTATATGCTTGCAATTTATATCTGCTTTTTATTGTCAGCTGATTTATGTGTTTATTTTGATGATTTTCTTGACTTGTGCAGGCTCTATGCATTTGATGTTCATTGCAACTCCTTCTTCCCTATGTTTGTTTTACTTCATGGTATAAAACCGTCTCTTGTGCTTGGTGAAACTTACACCTATGGTTACATTTAGATCTTTGATGTTGCTAGCTATTCTTATTTGATATTCATGGTGGCAGTGGTACATTATTTTCTATCACCGCTCCTTGTGGCGCATGGCTTTCTACCGGTTCTGCTGTCAAATTTGTTATTCATGGTGGCCATATCATACTATCATTATCTGAACTTCTTGGGCTATGATGGTAAGCCATACCTACCACGCTCCCTATCCGTCCTATCCCCCTCACCCCTCCCCTCAGCTAGCATTATGGAACATAGTATCTTTCATGTATGAATGTCAAGTGTCATTAACTAATTGGTATTGACAAAAGATATGAGTCCTCTATTGTGGTTTCTTCTTTTCAGTGTCCTAATGAATCTCTGAACAAGTTTCATTGCATTAAGCTGTAGCATTTTCATTGACTTTTTACCCAATTACGTGCTGTTGTGGTAATGATAATTTTTTTTGGGAGCAGTGCTTCCCTTCTTGGAGAGAACAACCTTCTTCCTCTATCCTATTGGAATTGTGATCATTCTTTCTCCCTTCTGTAAGTAACCATATCTAGTCACACATTCCTTTTTCCACCATGAACTTATTACCGCTGAATGTTCGCTTGGAAGACTAATTTCCTTTTGTTCTTGCAGTTATCCTTAGCGGCTTCAATCCGTCAAGATACGCAATGAATACGTACTTCAGTCAAACATTATGATCACCAAGGCTAACACCTTTATCAGTAGCACATACACTCAACTGGGAACCTAGTTTAACTTGCTCAGATGTTGATCTATGTTCTTGTCCTGTAACACCAAGAAGATTATGGTCGCTCCATCTCAAAGGGCTTCTATACTCCTTTCATTTTCGCTTTACCTCAAAGGTAGTCTTGGTGTGTTTTGGAACAAGTATAGAAAGCATAGAAGAGATGGGAGGGAAATTGTTTTGTCGGATAAGACTTCAAACATAATGAATCATTAGAATGTATATGATTTTGCCCAGATTGCTCGTGGTACTCTCAGATTTCATTAAAGTGGTGCTACCTATCCGCTTTATAGTTTGTGGATCTGTTACATGTTTAGATCTCGCTGGGGCACTGGATAAAATTGGTTCAAGTCTTAGACCTTTGCTTTGTTAGTAGGATAACCTGTATCAGCAAGACCATCCTGTTAGTGTAAAAAAGAGCAAAACTTCCATTCATCATCCTTGTCTTGTCTGGGAAAATGAAAAGATATATACCTTGATAAATCTAGATCAACTTCCTTCTGTATTGATTTGTGAAGTTAGTTCGGTAGGGTTGTTTTGTGGTTGTTTTGGTCTGACTGTTTTGTGGTTGTTTTATACGTGACAGTATATTAACGTAGGACCCACGTGGGACCACACCCAAAACAACAAAAAAAAAGCGTTCACCGAACGCAGCCATTGTCATAAAATAGCATCCTTGAGCAGACTCAAGGAAAGGAACAGGATCTTTGTAAAGGCCATTCACAGGCACATGAAAATGTCCAACAATTTCTAGAAGTGTCTTTCTAGAGTCTAGGAAAACTATCTGCCTCACGATTCACGGCATCAAATAGACCTCACAATTCTACATTTTCACACAGCAAAAACTAAAACATAAAAGTACTAACTAGGATGTACACATAAAATGGCCCAAAGCATCTACTGCAACAGCTAACATGAAGTTTAGTTCAGAGATTTCTTCGACCGAGTAAATTTGAAAACTGATCCACAGCTGCCATGGCAGTGGAAGCTGCATCGATTGATCCATCATATCTGCACATATGGAAGGATAAAATGGGTGAATAATAGTCCCATAAGAAAAAATGAGCAGCACACAAATTGGAAAAAAAAAAAAAAGAACGGGCCAGCAAAATTATGTACTGACAGTGCAACCAAGAGGAATGGTGCTCTTTTATGATCATTTTCACTCGTGATACTTGAACCACTAAAAACATTGAAAGCTTCCACTGATTCATCCCTAGTAGTCTTCTTTCCTCTTCTTCATGGACTTCTTCTCTTCCTCTGATTCATCTTCTTCATACTCAATGGTCTTCACGATCTCTTTCAGTTCTTCACTTTTCTTTTTATCTGGTAAGAGGAGTGCAGATGTCTGTATTACCATAGCACCTTCACCAGGAGGAGTTACAGTGTTCATACATCTCGCATGAAACCAGTTGCCATGAATTGATGTCACCAAATCTGCGATCACCATGTCCACAGTAAGTCTAGTGAAAAGTCATAAGGTAATCTTTTAACATTTGAGTTCCAACCTTGAACGCAATAAAGCCACATATTCAAGGTAACCCAAAGAAAGAAACAGAATTAAATCACGTCCGAGAAGTCTTCGCACAGAGTTCAATCAGTACAAAATTTATCATTTACACGTTGAAGGGTGGGGAAAAGAAAATACTCACATTCATTGGGCCCCAAACAGAATGTCTCCTTCGATAGATTATTTCGTCTTACAAAACTGATAAACCGGCTGACTTCAATGGGACTTGCCTTTATCCCAGCTTGCTCAGCACTGCAGAAATTGAAATTCAGAGCATCAAGAATTTGCCGTAGCTATGCACCCAACCTTCAGTTACTTACGAGCTCAACAGAGGTCAATCAAGGTGGCTGGCAGAAATTGCCACTGCCAATAAATTGACAGACATGGTTGAGGATAAAATGACAGTACAACTCTTGAGATATTTAGATTACTACACCTGTTGAATAACTAATATAAACCAGTGTATCCAGATTCAGACATAAAAGATCATGTGACCAAAACCTCTAAGGCAAGGTACTATAAGCATAAGCTGTCATGACTACGCCTATGATATAATAAAGAGCCCTTAATTCTGACATTGTGGATAGAAGGCGTGAGGGTCCAGCTGGGTCATAGTTAATGAGTAAAGCCGCCTTTAGCACATTTTCACCTGTGGAACCATTGAAAAAAAAAGTGTTGTAAGGAATAATTCTTCAATCATCAGTGTAGAAAAGATGTGGTAAAATCGCAACTTTGGCTACAGCTCACCAGAAGAGCCAACGTTATTTGATGCCCACTTATCCCAGACTTTGTGGACATAAGACCAATCCATTTTCCAGAATCACAGACAAGGCTGAAACATAATTAGGCACTATGAAGAATTAAGACAGTCTCCAGATGACAGTGTAGTTAAAGTGTACCAATGGCACCGTTAAAGCGCTATTGCTATGCGAGAAACATAGAAGTGCCATAAATGCTACCCCTTCATGCGAGTTTAGAAGACATGATGAGGTGATAAGAGGTGTGTGACAGTGTCAATAGAAGTAGAACTGATGGTGATGAATGACCGACGGGTAATTGACGAGTATTGTTGCTGTGAGTAGTTCCCTCTTCTGTTTGATGCAGTGAGTATTAAATACTAGATGTAGAAGGAATCCCTTTATCTATTTGTTCATATTCATCACAAAACAACCAAAATGTCCTACTCACTTACTAGGTACTACAGCACCAAAGCTCCTACTATACTAGTACTAGTATCACAGGATTTCATTAATCATTAATACTAGGACTGGACTCACATTAAACTCAAAATACCTATCAGGTTTGTGTACTACAGTAATGGTAATCATCTTTCAAAAGGAGGGACATAGCCAAACCTAGCCTAATTAGCAAAATAATTGTAACCCAACCCAGAGAATATTCCTCACTCTACTGCAGATTTCATTAAACATTCACACGCCTTCAATATGTTCCTCACTATACTGCAGATTTCAAAACATCTTAGCATAAGTAACTCCAGAGAATATTCAGAGCAAAACACACCGCTATACACATACTTAAACAACAGCAAGAACCAGATCAAAATATGCACATAATTAAGGTCATAAACAAAGCTTAAAGAGGTCACAAAACTAAGCACAAGTGCTGGTCAAAATCAACCATAGCAACAGCAATGAGCAAAAAACAAGCAAAAACACACACGCCTTCAATATGTTCCTCACTCTACTGCAGATTTCAAAACATCTTTGCATAAGTAACTCCAGAGAATATTCAAGCAAAACGGACCACTATACACACACTTGTTGGCTGCCCATGGATTCTCTCATTGGGAACACTTGTTGGGTTTCTACAAAATCCGTTGTAGTATAAATGTTGTCGCACCACAACATGATCCAAAAAATGTTGTTTTTCACATTTCACACATGGTCATTTAACTCTATCCCCACTAACAAACCACTCTGATGATATTGCAAAAATTATGTAATCTTCAACTTGCCTCAAGTATTCGGGTGTAACATATCCATCATCATCTACCCGGTTGCATAACCAAAATCTATTTGAATCCATTTTGAACCTATGTATAAATACTTAATAATGAGGCTACCAAATATACATTAGTAGATTAAACATATCAATCAAAGAGAGAGTGAACTTATTTCAAATTCAAAGTTCATTTTAACATGATTGTGTTCAATTACAAAAATATCCTTTCATGCCTAAATGACTATTGTTAGCACAAAATAAATTTTAAGACATAATCAAACAACAAATTTGCATAAAGGCGGAAATAGTTCGCATGACAACAAATTGTTCTTCATATTACCTGGTCCAATGAGTTGAGTTCTGGATGAATTTGTTTTGAATTATCACGGCTAGCTCCTTAATTCTTGGATAAAAACCTACAATTAGTAATGGATGCAAAAACTTGTCAAGGTACATCATGATAGCTTGCTCCATAAATCTTGAAAAGGATGAACACATGTGACCAGTAATTTGTACATGCTAACGTTTTTTTTTTTTTAATTTAGCGTTCACTTTTTCATGATTGAAAGAATATGATCTTAGATAATTGAATTCAGTAAATTGTATAAAGCACTACTACTGCAACTATTAACCAACGATAAAATAAAACCCTTTCACTTATCAGAAAAACACCCTACTGCTCTGCTACTGCAGCTGCTGCTGATCGCCATTGATTTCAAATAGCTGAGTATGTATGTTCTTTATCACTAGTTTTCAAATGCGATGGCATAAAATTAAAAACAGAAACACTTTGATAATCACAACAAATCCAAATAGAGAAGTTTAGTTATATTACCGGTTCCTTAATGAAGTAAAATATGCTGAAGCTCCATATATATCTCTGCGCAAGCAACAGTGGATTCGGTACTCTTTTGATGATAAGCATCAAACTGAACACTTCATGCCTTCTCATTCAGCGTCGACAAAATCCTTATGCCAAAAAGAAATACCAGTCAAATATGTTGTAAATATAAAACAACCGAACAAATCAAATTGATATGAACACATGTCTTGAAAATGAGCCATGGTCAATGTTGCTTACGATTGCAAGTATTGCAATGCAATTTTCTAGCACGATGTAGAAAATGTTAGAGAAGAATTCGATGTAAGAGAACTGAAATTCTTGTAATTGAACCCTGACTAGTAAAACAACATGCTAGCAGTTCTGATCAAACCTTTTTTTCTTTTGAGATGCTCACTTCTCTTTGTATACGGTCCAACTGGTTGAAACTTATCAGGAGGAAGGTAAAGAAGGTGTGGATCATTCGAGCGTCAATATGGATATGTCTTTTGGATCCATGAGTATATCTTTGAAGGTGTGAACTGAAATATAATTCTGACCCTTTTTATTATTAAAGATTTTACAAAACTCAAGCCTTAACGGGGACTTGGGAGAGACTCCTATTTTAGTACCAAAAAAAAATCTTATCATTGATGAGTTTACTTTGTATTTCTTGTACTGGTTGCATACAGGCTCCAACCATGGGATCTGAACAACAAGATGGGAGTATGAAGGTAGAGCAAGATAGCTCTAGTCATCATCCTTCTGATCAGCCTAATGATATGATTCCTTGACACATACCACAACCACCATTACTACTATAATCTGAGGGAACCAAGTGTAGCCTATCTGTAAAACATGTTAATGTCTTTTAGGGTGTAGTGTTTTTATGTCCCCATTTGCATGGACTTGTTCTTCTTGTGATTGAAGATATATATATTTTTTCTGATTTGTGATTACTATTAAAACATGAGCGAACTTGGGTTGTAGACTTGTAGTTGTAGGTGCCAACGGCTGCTACGACTATTTCCATTGAAATTTAGGATTAACCCCAGTTATTCCCCAGCATGTGCACCGGGCATAGTTTACTATTAACTGTAAATACTGACTTAACTTTTAATTGGTTAATTTTGTTAAATGAAAATTGGAATTTGAAAAACAAATGATTTTTGTTAAATTTAGTTATATCTGGAAACTGATAAAATGGCAAAAGAATGGGTCTAAAACTCGAGTACATAGCTGTTAAGTGAAAACTGAAATTTTGTTTGGTCTAATAAGTGATAACAGTGTCGCAGATTTTTTTAAAATAATTATTGCATCATCATTCTGATCAGATTCTGTGATCATACTACTATAAGGTCCGAGGAGTTGCAAAAATTAAGGTCCGAGGGAAAAGAAATGAAGGCATTGCATCAAGATCTGCAGTCCAAATCTATGAAGATAGTGCGTAGAGGAAAAAGATGCATTAATATACTCCATAGAAACAGAATTAGAAGCAAATAGATCGACTAGTGAAGAGTTGAAGCTTAAACTGGATGCCATTCAGGGGGATTTGAGACAGAATGAAGAAACTCTTGTTCAAATTAAATCATTTCTTGTCGATCTTCAAAGAGAAAATACTGATATTCATGCTGCTAACCATGAGTTAGTGGACAATTTAGCAAGATCGGTGCACGAGAAACAAAATCTCAGCGATACTATCAGTGCTTATTCCAGTGAGTTGATTGACCTGGATAAGAAAAGCTTGGCAATAGCCCAGAGTCACTAAGCTTTTTTCAGGATATGAGACTGAGTTGCACAAGGAAGAAAGAGATCTTGCTGCTTAGGGGGCACAAAAGAAGTATGATGAACTTCATCTGAAATACGTGCAGATAACTTCTGAAAAGGATGAATTAAACTCTGCCAATCAGGTACTCATGGATCAAGTTTATGAACAGCAAAGGGTACAAGAATCCATAATGGTACAGCACGCAGAGGAGTGCCATTCAAAAGAAGAGAAAACTCGTCAACTAGAATCCCAACTGGACGAACTTCTTTCAACAAAGAAAAAAAATAAGTCTTTGATCGCTGACTTAGAGGAGAAAACTAGCAACCTTTCTGGAAGTCAGAAATCATCTGAGGACAAAACGAATGTTCTCTCCGTAAACATATCTAAACTACTATAAGGGAATTGCGTACGTTTTACCCTGGAACAAAATAAGTGACAATGAAATAACTGCGCCAGACACGAAAGTAACCAACCTTATCTCATTATATGCAGCGCGCAGGAAGGTGATGACATATTCACATGAAAGATTTTTCTCGCCTCAGCAAATGTCGGCGTCTTACCCTGGAACAAAATAAATGTTCCTCATCGCCATTAAGGGTTGCAGAACAAAATAAAAAGTGAAACATCGACAGCGCAAGCACAGAGGAGAATGAAGGGGCAGAGAAGATTTATCCCATTACCGGCAGCGACAGTTAGGGTTGCAACTCTTCACCAGCAGCGTCGAAAAAACAGTCGGGCCCCAAGGAGAAGATAGCTCAATTACCGGGCGCAAAAAAAGAAAGAAAAAAGATGATTGGGGTAAGTGACTAATTGAGCTGAATTTGTATTTTAGGGTATATATATGACCTTTTCATATAGAATATTTAGAATAAATTTTGTAGGTAAAAGTTATGAGTTAATATTTAGTTGCTAATAACCAGTGGTTAGGTAGTATATCGATAGACTTCCACTATGGAAATTTTATCACTAAAAGTATTAACATTTAGTGAATTGATTTTCCTTCATAAGTTTATGGCGCTCGTGGATAAAATATTGAAACAGTTTTACCTATGGAAATAATTTAGTGTGTAATTTTGTCCAAATTTTGTCACTAATACTTTTTACATACGGATTAATTCCGTAGAAATTTTTGTCCAAATTTGGTGTGTAATTCACCGGAAATGATATAAAATTCCGTAGGTGAAAATACTTTTTACATACGGATTAATTCCGTAGGAAATTTTCCGTCTGTGATACTACAGTTTTTTTACAGTGAAGCCTCCAGATTAAGTTGAAGAATCTCTGCAAGTCTAGTGTGGTTGTTATGTAAGTAATCAAAGTTATAGTCGACTCCTAGAAGTCTAGGGATTAATAGGACGATAGTTACATCCTAACAATCGTGTATAAATACTTGTATTTATTCCATATGTAAGTAAGCATGTACAGGAGAAAAGATAGATAATCTGGATAAGTGTGGATCAGACTTAGATGTGTGTAAATGCTAGAGAGTTGGTGAGCTAGATAGAACTGGGTTAGAGTATCAATACATTGGGTATTTGATAGAACGACAGATTGGGGAACGGTCGGGAACCGTAGGCCGATAGTCAGGAGAGGGTTGATGACTTTAGAGGTAAAGTCGAAACTGTCCCGGGAGTCTGTGTGTGGGGCAAGGGAGGTTGGGTGAATTTCATGTGTGTAAATTCTCAATCGAAATGTGTTTTCCAGTTTAAGTTTATCTCGTGTCCATTCCTAAACTATCAAGCTTTATTAGAGTCCACGATACGTCCACAACACGTCGGGGACACATCAGGAGCGCTTGCTGTTTCAAATCCTTACCAGAAATTTTCGTTTGGTATTATGTTACTATAATATATTTAACCATATTCTTGATGAGCTTCATCTGAAATTCGAAGTGTAACTATCTCAATCATATCTTTTATATTTTACTACGTACAGAGGCAAAGTCCTGATATATGGGACGTGTATTTGTACATATATGATAACTACTAAACGAATTACCTGGTTAGTTTGGCTTCTTTTTTTTTTCTCGATGAAATAGAAGGGGTTAAAGACCCCATGCAGCCAAAAATAAGCTAGCTAACTAGTGCCTAGCAGAAAACCTATTTTTTTTTTTTAAAAAAAAAAGCTAATGCCTAGCAGATGTCAAGAAACGCAACCACTCTGATTGGCACTTCTCTTTATGATACACTATTGCCTCATTTGTAGTTATAAGGTCCTGTACATGTTTGTATTCCCTAGCATTATTTATGTAACACACACCGTATCATGATAGTTTGCCAAACTCATATCCTAGATTCGGAAAATAATCAATAACAATAGACGTGTATTGTATATATGATGATCTGTAGTGATCAGTGCCCTCCACCTGAGCTAGGACCCGATTTAACCGTATCAATCTTTCCCTGGAATGTTTGAGGATCAAGCTTCTTGTTATTAACCAACCTGTGGCCTCCGCCACCACTGCTTGGACCCGAGTGCTTTATCTCATCAAAAGGCCAATCGACTTCAACCGGTGCTAATATCCCCAAATGTCGAGCTTTTGAGGAAGGAATGACGCCAAGTACGAGAAGATCGAGGAAGATGATGGAGAATGCAAGGGACATTATTTTGCCGTGGCTCATCTTTCTTTCGGGTATACACTGATGTGTTATTGGGAATGCGGGTGGGTGGAGCGACTCAAGCCTTATTTGTAGTAGTATTTTTGTACTGCTGTAGGACCCGGTGAGGGTGGGAGAATTATTTTTATTTTTATTTATTTTTGAAAATTAAGTAGTGTCAAAAGTCTTGTTTTTGAAAAGGTAAATTTTTGGCTACATATACTGTACAACAAACAATGAAAACATATACAATGAAAAGAAAAACATGTACAATAAGTAATCATATTGAAAGTACTATTTTTGTGTACAATATTTGTTATATACGTAATGTACAAGTATTACAAGTGTAATGTACATGTTTAAACTACTACATGTACATATAATGTAGCTATCTTTGACTACATGTAGGTGTAGCCAAGACATGTTGTTTTGGAAATTGAGATCCAGCTACATAATAAGCTATCTCCGTCCATAGTGGTAAGCTGTAAGAAGGTTAATTAAAACCCATTGGCGAAAATTCTAATAAGAAAAAAGAGTACTTCTAACTATTCAATTCAATACGACAAGTCCCACCCTGTTACGTCCAATTTTTGTAAGGACAAAGACAAGCATCTTGGCACCAGAATGTACTTGTACACAACGATGTAATGTAAGCTTTCGGACATTGTATCTCAATCAATAAAAGAAGTAGTCCTTTTTGTATCCGCATTGCGATGACTCGGACTATGTTATACGCTCTTATGCTAATTTGCAGGTGTGCAGGTAGCAGAGGGGTCCCATTGGGGATGGAGCTTTGAAACTAGGGTGCGAGCTTTTATTGCCTAGATGTCGAGAGCTTGCGGCATCAATCGAGTGTGTCCCAGGTCAATCCTACCCTCGATGTGTGGGCGACACATCGCTAGAGCCTTTGTAGCTCGTACAAGGATGAACTGGATCAGGGTGGAGATAAGTGTGTTGGTGTTTGCCTGACGCCCTCACCCTTCGGTTATCGGTGCTTGCATTGGCTATGTGGGTTAACCTCGTTGTTACCTAAATACCGACATTACTTGTACTTTGGTTGCGCACTTGGAGAGGAGTTGCAAGTGGTGTGTAGATCCCCTTTGACCTTGACGCTTGAAATTAATGGAATTAGGATGAGTGAAGAACTTATTTGTTAAAGGTGGTACAAAGTTCACACTCATCCTTGTGGTTATGAGTGGCGCAATCCGGCATATGCTGGTTGTGTGCCGTATCGCCGGGGTCCTTGGTTAAATTATCCAAAGGTTTCTCAAGTTGTATGCTTGACACCGTTAACATGTGAATATCTGTTTGCTTATATGCATGTGTTCAATGTTTCTGGGTGTATGTATACTTGCTTATAGCTGATGTCCTTGTTGTGCGTCTCATCCATGTCGATTTCATTTGGAGTAGGGACCCTTCTTACCATCCTGCATCGGGCTAATACCTGGGGGAATTAAAAGGTCATTATGGTCGAAAGTCATTTATGGAAATGAATTCTACTGTTCAAAGTTGAAAAGCCACCTACTAGTATCTGAAAGTCCATTGATTCAGTGAACTTTGAGTCCAATCAACATCACGTACAGTATCGCTCGGGCTGGTAGATGCTGGGAATAATCCAAGCAGCTTCATTAGGAGAAGTAGACCTAGGAAACAACAGTCGCCAACGATGAGTTGAAATTTTGTCTTTCTTTATACTAGTTAGGGGAGAGGGAGGGAGCCAACTTTTGTAATTTGGGTCATATTAAAATATTAGAAGGATCACAATATAAAATATATTGTATTATATGTATTTTTCTATTGATTTTTTAAAAAAATTTAGCTTGACCCAACTCAACACCTAACTTGGCCTAGGGTCACTTATCTCATAACCGAATATATACACACCAAATGTAAAAAATTAACCAACTTAATTACGACATAGGTAATAGTTGCTTTTTGATAATTTTTTAGAGCAACTTTATTACATATACATAGCTCTGATGAATAATAAGTTGCTTAAAGTTATTTTAGAAATGATATTGATTTTGATGCAACTCTTTTCATGTCAACAGACCTATTTAATTATGAATAGCCTTAATTAGAAGGTAAACCAAACAATCGTGTTAAAGTTAGTTGGAGTGAGGGTTCACATTCAAATGATTATGATTTTTAAGTTGTCATTTTCAAGTTGGGTTGAACCCAACTTCGATTTATACTTGCTCCAAGCTTATCTCAGTCAACATAAAATTTCATTTGTCATCATTTCATTTCAGGTCAATATAATTGATGATTTTCTAGATGTTATAATTTTTTTCATAATATAAGATACCACTTATTTTTTATATTTACCCCTTACTTTTTTCTCCTACCTACCAGACTCCCACTTCTCCATCATGAAAAAGTAAAAGTAGAATAGTATAAAAGTCGTCTCCTTACTAACTAATTTTCTACAATCATTTGGAATTAATAGGTTTAATAAGTGTTCTTTAACTACATTCTAGTCAATTGGTATTCGAAAACGAGTCTCCATGCCATTGCGACGGAAAGAGTTTGAAGCGCAGCTCCCCACCAGACGCGGAATTTTGATTCTCCAGAATGATCTTCAAATCATATTTTCCAAAGTACAAACATTTTATGTCTTGAAACCTAAATTCTACGCTACGTGTATATGTAGTTAAAGATGGCTACATGTGATGTACGACCAACAATAAAAACATATACAATGAGTAATAAAAACTTGTACAATAAACAATTATACTGAAAGTGCTATTTTTATATACAATATTTGTTATAAAAGTAATGTACATATTTTATAGGTGTAATGTACAGTTTTCTTCTACTATATGCACATATAATGTAGTTATCGTTGGCTACATGTGGATGTAGCCAAGACTTGTTGATCTTGAAAAAGAAAGGTCATCAGTACTGGCGTTCAAATTCATCTTTTGTAGATTTTACTCATATATCTAACTTCAGTAACACACCAAGATGTAGCCAAGAGGGAGAGCTATCTCCTCTCTCCTCCCCTCCTACTCCTTTCCTCTTTTTGAGTGACATGCATGCAACTTTTTTCTTCCTCCATTTCTCTCCTTTTTCATTCTTTTCTCTACCTTCATCCTCCAAATCTCCTCTAAATTCTTCACAAATAATCTTGGTTTTACTACCAACGCGTTGAGTTCGTCGAGAGCTTCAAGATGAGCACACAATATTTTGTGCTTTTGGTGCAATGTCGAAAGTGGGTTTACCATTCCCGCCACTGCCTCACCTTCACTCCAGCGATCAAAGCGCGCCGCCGTTGCCCACCACCATCGCCTCTTGCCACCGCCTTGATGTTGCATGTTGTTTTTTGGGTTTCAATAAAGTGTGGGAGCCTAAGTTTGCTCCTACTTCCATGTTTATTATCATGGTAACTACTTTATAGTTCATTCTTAGATTTGATTATGTATGAGTAGTGTTATCCTTGCCTAGCTCTATACTAGCCTCATGGCTTAATGGAAATATAATCCATGCTCTTAACTTCAAAAAAAAATCTGACTTGAGTAACAATAGACCTAGATTTTAGGTCAAGTATAGGGAATTTCAATTTTTATGAATTAGATATTTAAAAGAAGAGAGTTGCACGGTATGTACGTCATGTGAGTCTAGGCCTATCTGATTCACTTTCTATTAAAGTAAACAGGAGTACAATGATGATCTGAAAGAAGTCCAAAAAATAGTCAGGATACAAGGACTAAACAAGCGAAGAGTTTTAATGTGCTTAACACACTCTTTGTGATCGACATCTCATAGGACCAAAGTAAAGTGGATAAGTTTCTGATAGTGTAACAAAAAAAAGTGCTTCAAACCCATTACCCAACACTGAAAAAATCTAGATCTATAACTAGACCCGGAAGGATAAAACCTTGAATTAATGCTAAAAACGAAACAACATAAAAACATAGTAGAGACAAACATGTAAGCGATCCAGAAGCTCAAACTCAGTTTCAAAGCCTCCAGATCGGTGATGATATGAAACGATCTGAGACGGGAAGAGCTGAAGGCCGGAAACTCAAAACCAACATGCAACACCAAGATCTGCACCACATATGGACACAACAAGTAAGGGAGCTGAAATGAAATACCCCTGTAGACACCAAAAATTCTCACCCCATAAAGCAAATTCCGAAATCATAAATGCGATAAGAGGGTCGTCGCCTTTCTTTTTCAAAACATATCAACAGGTGTGCCAAAATGAAACCATCATTTTATGCCAAAATTCTTGAATAAATTTCAAAGCAATTCAGAAAAATACAAGTCTTCAAAAATGAATTTTCAGTGACAATCTATGTTCAAACCCTTCCTTTTCCGTTTATTTAATTAGCTTACTATCTTGTTTTGTTTTTTTTTTACATATTCATTTTTATGCTATCTAGTTTATGGTATTTTATTACGTGTTTACTTTCTATCATTTCATTGGATTTTACATGCATTTTACTCATTTTTAGTATTCATTTTTATGTTGCTTTATCATTATTAATTTTACAATTATTCATTTTTAGTATTCATTTTTATGTTGTTTTGTCATTATTAATTTTACAATTATTCATTTTTAGTATTCATTTTTATGTTGTTTTGTCATTATTAATTTTACAATTATTTTCATCCTTTTATGTTCACTGTATTACACTACTTTTATTGTTATTTACATGATCTAGTCTTCAAGGCCCACTCTCGGTGGCCTGCTCCTATTCTGATTTCAGTCCCAAAATACAAACCCACCCCAACTCAGATTCATCCAAATTTTGATAGAGCCCAGCCCACACTTAATTGAACTCTGACCTGGCCCAAGCTCTGAAAAGAAAAACCCTAGCCTCAACCGATGCGAGAGGGGCCGCACTATTGCATTGTCTTCTTCTTGGTCGATCTTCAAAAGGAAAAACCAATCCTTCTTCAACGTAGTGCCTCCGATGAACACTCTCCCCAATTTCTTGCTCAAACCCGATCACCATCAAAATCTATCGCCTCCCCCTCGGTTAATCTCTCCAATCGCCTTCATCTCCAGACGCCTAATCTCATTCCTCCCTCCATCTTCCAAATCGAAATGCCACCACAAAACAAAACCCACAGTCTTCCTTTATCGATCGACCCTCAAGCCGGCGTTACCGTGGAGCTTATCTTGCTCATTTGGATTTCTCTTCAACACAAACCCTCATCCCACCGCCTGCTTCCGTCTTCACCGGTTCTTGTAACTCCAGTGGCTGCGAACCCAATTTGCGAACAAGGAACATCATACCCACACCTACCTTATTTCTCTCACTCTGGAAAAACCTGCTTTCTGCATTCTCTTCACTGGTCGACAATCCCGCAACCTAACTGCGAATAAAGAGCAAATATGCTCTTCATTTCTCCTCGACGGTAATTTTGCAATCTAACTAGTGAAACAAGGAGCATCTGCTCCGCTTCTTCGTTCTCTTCATTGTGGATTTCTTATTTGTATTTCATCCCTCTGGCCTGTTCGATTATCTATTTTTCTTGGCTATTTCGGGTTTACCTAAGCGATTTTATTTGATGCAAACATTGCCGAGTTTTCTATGGGTGTTTTGAATTACGTTCTTATTCGCCTTGAGAAACTATGGAGCTCCACGGTTCTGTTTCGCTTTGAGCTTGATTCTACTGTGCTTTATGCTCGACCCAACTGGTGAGTGACTCTGACTTTTTTCCTGAAACGTTGGGTTGGATTGAGGATGTGTTTCAAATAATTTGTGATATAATTTGTGTTTTGATTTGGGTCGACCTATTGATCTCGCCACTTATGTTTGCTTGAAAGAATGAACTTAGCCTGCTGTTAAATATTTTCTGGAAACTTCATAATCTCTATACCCATTATTCAGACATTCTGGTTTATGAACTTTCGGACTTGCTTGGATCTGTTGCTACAACCCACTTGTATATGTTCTGCTTCACATTTTATGATCTCATTTGTACCTGAACACCATTGGTTGGCCCTGATTCTGGGTTACGTTTGACACTTGTTGGTGAAGCTCTCGTGAGTTTAAGCTAATTTGTTTGTTAGTTTGGAGACTAATATGATTTACAGGATGATAAATTTGAGCCTCCGAGTAAGTCCTGTCACCTGGCTATGTTTTGCCCTTGACTTGCAATGTTGATAGCTGTATTTGATAGTGGGTTCTCCTGATTCGTTTGGTCACTAAGTTGGGCTGAAGATGCCTTCAACCTTCTCTGTTTGGGTCTGAGATTCATGTTCTTGAAGTCACATGGACTGCCTCCTTTTGCACCGTTCATTATAAATTGAATTTAAGCTGATTTCAGCAATCTTGTCGTCCCTTCGTATTGACTATTCGATTCGATACGCTTATCATCTTTCTATTACTTGGCCAGGTACATGTACAATCAATTGGATTTGGGCTGTACTTGATTGAGCTTGGGTCGACATCGGGCCTTGTGTGCATTTTTGGGCTTTGCGACAGCTCCTTATGGGTTTGGAAATCTAACCTTCAGCTTTCATAACTGTCGTTCAGTTGGTTTGATAATTAATTGCTCATCGCGCATTGATTTAGCTTGGAAATTTGTTTGAGACTAACATAACCTGTCCCTTTGCGCTTAGATAAGAACATGAATTGGGTTATAGTTACCCTATGCTATAATTGTTTAGATAATTCAGTCATCGGTTGGATGTCCTTATTAATTCTATCATTCTAGAGGGAGATGATATATAATCCTTTCCACATATGATCCCAAATGACTCACAATCCACCCCTTTGATACTACACTTCGGTTTGAGTCATAATCTAGCATGATGAATTAATCTGGGTTTCATTCCCTTTGCTTGATTTATCTTACAATTCATAGCATTTGTTGGTAGCTTGAAACTCTTTTCTATGTTCTCGGTTGGGGTGTGGGAGATGATTAGATTGCCCCTTTTCCTCCCATTGAGAGGGGTCGTATGATCCCATTGTACACATCCCAACCTCCCTCCGTTCTCTTGACTGATGTATCCTGCCTCTCTTGGTTGTGTTTCTTTGACATGTACCTAATGCTCGTGGAACGGGAAACTACTCTAAGACTAAGCAACGGGATCGTGGCTTGGACTGCCGGGGTCTCCACTTCAAACACATGTAACGGTTGGTGTAATTCTTGCTGATTCTATCAGCTCAAGTGAGGCGGCGTCAATGCGACCCCCCATAATTTTAATACCCCGGACCTAAAAATGGTGATTAAATTACTCTAATATGATTATTAAGGGCCTAATGGTGCCTAGAGAGTATTGGTAAAAGAATGAAACCAAAAGAAAAGAGAAAATGCGCAAAACGCGAAAAACGCTAAAACGCGCATTAAATGAATAAAGGAGAAATATGATCTCGTTAGGGTCCGAGATGGACTCCTAAGGCTTAGTTATGCCTAATTAATATGTGGGAATAATTCCCGAAGAAAACGAATCCAAATAATGGATTAAAAATGCTAACGGAGTTTTATAGCACGCTTTTCGAGAAAACCCGAAAACGTAACTTTAAGTGGTCAAACGGACCCGTAAAAATTATAGTTGATTAAATAACTATAATTAAGTATTAATGGAAGTTTAATAACCATTAAAAATGAAGAAACGAGAAAAAATCCGAAAAATGGGCCCGGTTAGTGAATAGTGCTAAACCGGGTAAATTATCGAGCGTTTCCTGTAAAAAAATGAAAAAAACGCTACCAGTTAGTATTTTGTGTGGGGCCGATTTTAATTAGTATACACACACCCATTTAATTAGCTTGTTAGCTTATGAAGTCACAAGATGACAAATAAAGAAAAGTAAAAGTAAGGAGGGAATAGTAAAAGTAGCATTACTACTCTCTCACCTCCTTTTCTTTCTTCTGATTTACGATTCCCTCCTCCCAAACTGAACTCCATCTTCTTCCTCCTCTGTAAAATGGCGATTTCATCAGAGAGCAACAGCACCATCTTCTTTCTCCCTTATCTTGCTCAATACTACACCAAATCACACAAAATTTGTACCGTTGGATTCCTCTCATCTTGGGCAACATTTTCCACCCTTCAAAAGCTTGAAACTCTCTTCTTCATTTCCATGGCAGTAGGCTCGTTTGAAGCTTGAAGAGGAGCTTTTGGCTCTCTTTCATCTCCTTAACATTCTAAGGTAAAAATAAACTCAAGTTTCCATCTTTCTAGCTTGTTAGTGCTAAATCAAAAAAAAATGCCCACGTGAACTTGGCTCCATTTTCCAGTCGGTTTTGATCTTCAACAGAGGGGTGAGATTGTTCCTAGCCTAGCTGTACAAAGATGGCACTCAAGAGAACAAGGTAACTCCTTAGTGTTAAAGCCCTAAAACTAGTTCGTGGAATATTAATTTTGTGAGTTACGTGAGAAATAAACTAGTTTGTTATGTGTGTTTGGGGTATGATTGTAGACATCAATCTATACCTATGTTTGGTGTGGAAACAAGAAGAGAAAGAGAGAATCAGAGAAAGAGGAAGAAGAGAAAAGAAAACAGAAAATTAACAAGGTAAAGAGCTTACCTTGAGTCGGTTTACTTCCTTGTAAAACACATTTTTGAACGTAAATAATGACCTTGTATGGTGTAGTCATGATACTACAATATAGTTTGTTGAAGGGGGAAGTTTTAATGTTGTTTGGGGGTGCAAAACAAA
>CM041778.1:107997340-108015460 GCA_023374045.1 Limonium bicolor
GAATATCTAATAAAAATAGTTTGGTATAAATTTTCGTAGGTAATCTGAAGGTAAAGTATTACCTACGGATTACCTATGGAATGTTTAATAAAAATGGCTGGTACAAAAATTCGTAGGTGAACTATTACCTACGGATCACTTTCGTAGGTAATTTTTTACCTACGGATTACCTACATAAATTGAATGTGTGGGGAAAGTGTCGTGTCATCGGATTACCGACGGAATTTCCGTAGGTAATTTACCTTCGGAATTTTCCGTGGGTAATCCGTCGGTAATCAGCACTGAGATATCCGTTGGTAATCCGTAGGTAATTTACCGACGGAATGAATTTTGCGTCGGTAATATTGTTACCGACCAATACAATACCGACGGATTTTTTGGGTAACATTTTGTCGGTATTCCGTCGGTAATTCAGATTACCTACAGATTACCTACGGAATTTGCCGTAGGTAAATCGCTTTTTTCTAGTAGTATGCAACACCAAGATCTGCACCACATATGGACACAACAAGTAAGGGAGCTGAAATGAAATACCCCTGTAGACACCAAAAATTCTCACCCCATAAAGCAAATTCCGAAATCATAAATGCGATAAGAGGGTCGTCGCCTTTCTTTTTCAAAACATATCAACAGGTGTGCCAAAATGAAACCATCATTTTATGCCAAAATTCTTGAATAAATTTCAAAGCAATTCAGAAAAATACAAGTCTTCAAAAATGAATTTTCAGTGACAATCTATGTTCAAACCCTTCCTTTTCCGTTTATTTAATTAGCTTACTATCTTGTTTTGTTTTTTTTTTACATATTCATTTTTATGCTATCTAGTTTATGGTATTTTATTACGTGTTTACTTTCTATCATTTCATTGGATTTTACATGCATTTTACTCATTTTTAGTATTCATTTTTATGTTGCTTTATCATTATTAATTTTACAATTATTCATTTAGTATTCATTTTTATGTTGTTTTGTCATTATTAATTTTACAATTATTCATTTTTAGTATTCATTTTTATGTTGTTTTGTCATTATTAATTTTACAATTATTTTCATCCTTTTATGTTCACTGTATTACACTACTTTTATTGTTATTTACATGATCTAGTCTTCAAGGCCCACTCTCGGTGGCCTGCTCCTATTCTGATTTCAGTCCCAAAATACAAACCCACCCCAACTCAGATTCATCCAAATTTTGATAGAGCCCAGCCCACACTTAATTGAACTCTGACCTGGCCCAAGCTCTGAAAAGAAAAACCCTAGCCTCAACCGATGCGAGAGGGGCCGCACTATTGCATTGTCTTCTTCTCGGTCGATCTTCAAAAGGAAAAACCAATCCTTCTTCAACGCAGTGCCTCCGATGAACACTCTCCCTCAATTTCTTGCTCAAACCCGATCACCATCAAAATCTATCGCCTCCCCCTCGGTTAATCTCTCCAATCGCCTTCATCTCCAGACGCCTACTCTCATTCCTCCCCTCCATCTTCCAAATCGAAATGCCACCACAAAAACAAAACCCACAGTCTTCCTTTATCGATCGACCCTCAAGCCGGCGTTACCGTGGAGCTTATCTTGCTCATTTGGATTTCTCTTCAACACAAACCCTCATCCCACCGCCTGCTTCCGTCTTCACCGGTTCTTGTAACTCCAGTGGCTGCGAACCCAATTTGCGAACAAGGAACATCATACCCACACCTCCCTTATTTCTCTCACTCTGGAAAAACCTGCTTTCTGCATTCTCTTCACTGGTCGACAATCCCGCAACCTAACTGCGAATAAAGAGCAAATATGCTCTTCATTTCTCCTCGACGGTAATTTTGCAATCTAACTAGTGAAACAAGGAGCATCTGCTCCGCTTCTTCGTTCTCTTCATTGTGGATTTCTTATTTGTATTTCATCCCTCTGGCCTGTTCGATTATCTATTTTTCTTGGCTATTTCGGGTTTACCTAAGCGATTTTATTTGATGCAAACATTGCCAAGTTTTCTATGGGTGTTTTGAATTACGTTCTTATTCGCCTTGAGAAACTATGGAGCTCCACGGTTCTGTTTCGCTTTGAGCTTGATTCTACTGTGCTTTATGCTTGACCCAACTGGTGAGTGACTCCGACTTTTTTCCTGAAACGTTGGGTTGGATTGAGGATGTGTTTCAAATAATTTGTGATATAATTTGCGTTTTGATTTGGGTCGGCCTATTGATCTCGCCACTTATGTTTGCTTGAAAGAATGAACTTAGCCTGCTGTTAAATATTTTCTGGAAACTTCATAATCTTATACCCATTATTCAACATTCTGGTTTATGAACTTTCGGACTTGCTTGGATCTGTTGCTACAACCCACTTGTATATGTTCTGCTTCACATTTTATGATCTCATTTGTACCTGAACACCATTGGTTGGCCCTGATTCTGGGTTACGTTTGACACTTGTTGGTGAAGCTCTCGTGAGTTTAAGCTAATTTGTTTGTTAGTTTGGAGACTAATATGATTTACAGGATGATAAATTTGAGCCTCCGAGTAAGTCCTGTCACCTGGCTATGTTTTGCCCTTGACTTGCAATGTTGATAGCTGTATTTGATAGTGGGTTCTCCTGATTCGTTTGGTCACTAAGTTGGGCTGAAGATGCCTTCAACCTTCTCTGTTTGGGTCTGAGATTCATGTTCTTGAAGTCACAGTGGACTGCCTCCTTTTGCACCGTTCATTATAAATTGAATTTAAGCTGATTTCAGCAATCTTGTCGTCCCTTCGTATTGACTATTCGATTCGATACGCTTATCATCTTTCTATTACTTGGCCAGGTACATGTACAATCAATTGGATTTGGGCTGTACTTGATTGAGCTTGGGTCGACATCGGGCCTTGTGTGCATTTTTGGGCTTTGCGACAGCTCCTTATGGGTTTGGAAATCTAACCTTCAGCTTTCATAACTGTCGTTCAGTTGGTTTGATAATTAATTGCTCATCGCGCATTGATTTAGCTTGGAAATTTGTTTGAGACTAACATAACCTGTCCCTTTGCGCTTAGATAAGAACATGAATTGGGTTATAGTTACCCTATGCTATAATTGTTTAGATAATTCAGTCATCGGTTGGATGTCCTTATTAATTCTATCATTCTAGAGGGAGATGATATATAATCCTTTCCACATATGATCCCAAATGACTCACAATCCACCCCTTTGATACTACACTTCGGTTTGAGTCATAATCTAGCATGATGAATTAATCTGGGTTTCATTCCCTTTGCTTGATTTATCTTACAATTCATAGCATTTGTTGGTAGCTTGAAACTCTTTTCTATGTTCTCGGTTGGGGTGTGGGAGATGATTAGATTGCCCCTTTTCCTCCCATTGAGAGGGGTCGTATGATCCCATTGTACACATCCCAACCTCCCTCCGTTCTCTTGACTGATGTATCCTGCCTCTCTTGGTTGTGTTTCTTTGACATGTACCTAATGCTCGTGGAACGGGAAACTACTCTAAGACTAAGCAACGGGATCGTGGCTTGGACTGCCGGGGTCTCCACTTCAAACACATGTAACGGTTGGTGTAATTCTTGCTGATTCTATCAGCTCAAGTGAGGCGGCGTCAATGCGACCCCCCATAATTTTAATACCCCGGACCTAAAAATGGTGATTAAATTACTCTAATATGATTATTAAGGGCCTAATGGTGCCTAGAGAGTATTGGTAAAAGAATGAAACCAAAAGAAAGAGAAAATGCGCAAAACGCGAAAAACGCTAAAACGCGCATTAAATGAATAAAGGAGAAATATGATCTCGTTAGGGTCCGAGATGGACTCCTAAGGCTTAGTTATGCCTAATTAATATGTGGGAATAATTCCCGAAGAAACGAATCCAAATAATGGATTAAAAATGCTAACGGAGTTTTATAGCACGCTTTTCGAGAAAACCCGAAAACGTAACTTTAAGTGGTCAAACGGACCCGTAAAAATTATAGTTGATTAAATAACTATAATTAAGTATTAATGGAAGTTTAATAACCATTAAAAATGAAGAAACGAGAAAAAATCCGAAAAAGGGCCCGGTTAGTGAATAGTGCTAAACCGGGTAAATTATCGAGCGTTTCCTGTAAAAAAATGAAAAAAACGCTACCAGTTAGTATTTTGTGTGGGGCCGATTTTAATTAGTATACACACATCCATTTAATTAGCTTGTTAGCTTATGAAGTCACAAGATGACAAATAAAGAAAAGTAAAAGTAAGGAGGGAATAGTAAAAGTAGCATTACTACTCTCTCACCTCCTTTTCTTTCTTCTGATTTACGATTCCCTCCTCCCAAACTGAACTCCATCTTCTTCCTCCTCTGTAAAATGGCGATTTCATCAGAGAGCAACAGCACCATCTTCTTTCTCCCTTATCTTGCTCAATACTACACCAAATCACACAAAATTTGTACCGTTGGATTCCTCTCATCTTGGGCAACATTTTCCACCCTTCAAAAGCTTGAAACTCTCTTCTTCATTTCCATGGCAGTAGGCTCGTTTGAAGCTTGAAGAGGAGCTTTTGGCTCTCTTTCATCTCCTTAACATTCTAAGGTAAAAATAAACTCAAGTTTCCATCTTTCTAGCTTGTTAGTGCTAAATCAAAAAAAAATGCCCACGTGAACTTGGCTCCATTTTCCAGTCGGTTTTGATCTTCAACAGAGGGGTGAGATTGTTCCTAGCCTAGCTGTACAAAGATGGCACTCAAGAGAACAAGGTAACTCCTTAGTGTTAAAGCCCTAAAACTAGTTCGTGGAATATTAATTTTGTGAGTTACGTGAGAAATAAACTAGTTTGTTATGTGTTGTTTGGGGTATGATTGTAGACATCAATCTATACCTATGTTTGGTGTGGAAACAAGAAGAGAAAGAGAGAATCAGAGAAAGAGGAAGAAGAGAAAAGAAAACAGAAAATTAACAAGGTAAAGAGCTTACCTTGAGTCGGTTTACTTCCTTGTAAAACACATTTTTGAACGTAAATAATGACCTTGTATGGTGTAGTCATGATACTACAATATAGTTTGTTGAAGGGGGAAGTTTTAATGTTGTTTGGGGGTGCAAAACAAACTTAAAAACTGAGCTAGTATTGTGTGATAACAGAGGGAAATTAATGTGCTGCTGTAAGGATTTCTATGCTTATATAACAGGGATGCAAACTGAGTTTTGTGAGCTGTAGTGGTGTTGTGTGAATGCTTGGAAAGTAGGTAAGTTCTGTCAAAATTGGTCTAGGAAACTAAGGCCTTGAATGTGGCAAAGCGTGGGGTTAGAATGGCAAGAAAGAAAGGGTTGAAAACTGCAACAGAAAACAAGGAAGTAGAACGTGTAACAGATGAAGGAAAATTACAGTGAAATGGGTTTTGTAACAGGTGAATGTATAAGTAGTTTAGGTTAGTTTTGAATGCCTAAATGATGTCAAAACATGTTATAATATATGTAGGAATATTATGGAAGATATTGGTGGAAGTTTAGAGTTGAAACATAATCAAAAACATACTTATTTTTGAAACCTGCAAGTGGTCCGGGTCTGTAAACTAGGACAGAAACCCGGACCAGTGTCAAAACACGACAGAAACTTGTAAAACTGAAGTGGTCCGGGTTTGTAACCCAGGACATAAACCCGGACCACCCCAAAATTCCACCCGAGAGGTTTACACAGGTATGGTCCGGGTTTGTAAACCCACCCCTAAACCCGGACCACACACAAAAGTCACCCGAGAGCACATTCCAGTATTGGTCCGGGTTTGTATCCCCGGACACAAACCCGACCACCCCAAAAATTGTACAGAAAGTGTTTTCTTGCATTTTAATGATGGAATTGAATGGTAATGATAGTATAAGGTAATTATGACTTGATTAATGATGTTTAAAGGTCATTAAGAGTGTAAACAAGTTTAAGAAGTGAAAGAGAAAGTTGTGAGTTTAAGAACACATGAGTAAAACTAAGTTAAACGGGATAACGGGGTAAGTACGGGAGTAGCATTTAATTATGTACCGTATGAGCTTGGTATTAATAATGTTGTTTGAAACATTATCAGAGGATCATGTGTGAACCGAGCATGGTGAGATGACACGGTAAAAGTAAAAACCCCGATGAAAGGTATGATTTTCTCATACTCCACGTGCTAACCGAGTTACGTTGATTTGTGTGTTTGTGTGCCGGCTTAATCAAGATTAAAGCATGAAAATAATCCCTTGTTTGATTGTGTATGTCTTGTTGTATGTTGAATGAGCTAACATACTTGTATGCCGGTGTGGTCTAGCATAGAGTAAAGACCGACTCATAATGAGTAACGTTTGGCTAGAGACCCATAGATCGGGTCGATGCTTATGATAAGGAAACGTGCAAACACACAAACTATCCGTTAATGTATAACGAAAACGCAAACATATGAACTCCCTAGAATGTGAGGAGATGTACGGGTTGAGTAATTACCCGATAACGGTTAGTAAACCATAATGACACAAATCACGAAACAAATGAGAGTGGAAAGATAAGTGAACCTCCCTCAAGAGGATTAACGATAGTTCGAAGATGTGAACTAGTAAAGAAGGTAAATGAGACCTAAGGGATTAGTAGCTCCCTTGAGACATGGTCAACCTCCTATATGAGGATTTTACCGATTTAAGAAATTAACCGAAAGTATGAGTAAGTGGAATGTATGGGTAACTCTTAAAACCTAAGATTAACCGAACTAAAGTAATGTTCCCAAGTCATTAGAAACATCGAGAGTGATGCTTCTAGACTAATATACATAATATTATTAAAACTCTGAGAGAGGAGTGTATGGGAATGTAAGTAGTCCGAGAGTAGTCGGGCCTAAGTAAAAGAGTTAGGAACTAATAGAGAGTTCTGTGAGCTAGTTGAACCTTCCCACCATGCTAGACCCAGAGTAGGGTCGAAACCGGGGAAGTAAGACTATGCTTGAGAGCCATGAGTTTTGGCCTAAGTATGTATTAAGAGTAACAAGCGTGACGTAGGAGACCTGTAGTGTCTCGAGAATCTACAAGAGCTTGAGTATAATTAACCCAAGAGTGTGGGTGAGATAATGAGTATAAATAACCCAAGAGTGTGGGTGAGGTAATGTGTATAAGTAATCCGAGAGAATGGGTGAGTATAAAATGAGTAGCCCAAGAGAATGGGTGTGTACATGAATAAGTAACCCGAGAGAGCGGGTGAGATATCGAACGAGTAAACAAGACATAGTGAGGTAGAATCTCAAGGCCTAGGAGTAACCAGATACAACTAACAACCTTGTTATGTTAGTTAGGAATTGTGTTCCATAATTGGATGTAGATTCCTTGAGCATTACATGTACTTATTGTATTGCTATGATGCATGCTGTTTGACTAAAATGAACTCCATGTATATCCGACTAAGTGGTCGGCGTACCCCGGTTAGCGCTCGGGGTATGCGAATTTCATATGCAGCGTTAAGCTGAGCCCCTAGGGGTGATGTTTTTATTTTACAGGTACACCGAAGATGTTACCGTTCGAGAGTAGGACGGGGCCGGTGGGTTGCATGGGTAGTAGTTTTAATTACTTATGTATTGAAGGAGGTGTAAGACCGAATATGTTGTCGGCATCCATTTATTGTAGACTCGGTATAGTAGAGAAATGATTTGAGTATTGTATTTGTATTGTGTACTCGGTTGTTCCAGTTCATCAGACCGTTACGGTATGCAAGGAAGGCCTGGTTAGCCATATGGGTGGCTAACGGCGTTGTTTCACCCCTCGTTGTAATTAGAGTTCCGCTGCGTGAGTAAGAGTAATTGGTGACAATTTAAGAGGTAATGACGAGCTTAACGGTTGGGGTGTTACAGCAGCTCTCTATTTAAGATTGTTATCTATGTTTGTATTAATCTGTAATTTGTTTATTGTTCTTACTTTCGGTTGTAGTCTTAGGACTTATTCATGTTTGTAATTCATTCTTTGCACGTGAACAAGGTTAGCATGTTATCTCTAGCTAGTTTTAGATTATGTTGTTCTAGCGTTTATTTTTCCCCTTATATATATTTATTTGAACTTGGAGATTAATTTGAAATCTTGTAGGATTTTTGCTAGTGTTCAATCACCAAAATTTTGTACATAATGTTTACACTTCATTTTGCTTCTTCAATGTTTGTACCCTATGTGAGATATTTGCTTTGTTGTTTTGTGATTTATGCCCTTTGCTTGTTGCTTATTAATGTCATAAGCCTTAGCTACTATGTCCTTAGGTCCAAGCCATTAGGATAGAGGGGTCCCCCTGGCCTGATAGGTCATTGACCAATCTCGTGGTGGTGACACCCCTAAACCCTAAAACACACCTAAAATATGTATATATGTATATAGACCAATATTCTCAATCAAATTTTCTCTCCAACAAGCCCAAATAACAAATCAGGCCCAAATAACTCAACCTGGCCCACTTCTTGCCTGACCCACTCCTAGCTTGACCCATTCAGCCCAATAAGCCCATCGGGCCTAATCCATGTGTGGCCCAACCCTGAAAATAAAATCAAAGCCCATTTCAAAACACAATCGGCCCATCAAGCTCGATTCAAGCCTAACGGCCCAAACCAAAACCCAAATCCGGCCAAAGCCCAAGCCCAAATCCGGCCCATCAAGCCCAAACTCAGCCCAAACCAAAACCCAAATCCAGCCCAAGCCCAAATCCGGCCCATCAAGCCCAAACTCAGCCCAAACCAAAAACCCAAATCTGGCCCAAGCCCAAGCCCAAGCCCAAACCCAAATCCGGCCCATCAAGCCCAAACCCGGCCCAAACCAAAACCCAAATCTGGACCAAACCAAAACCCAAATCCGGCTCATCAAGCCCAAATCCGGCCCATCAAGCCCAAACTCGGCCCAAACCAAAACCCAAATCCGGCCCAAGCCCAAATCCGCCCATCAAGCTCAAACTCAGCCCAAACCAAAACCCAAATCCGGCCCATCAAGCCCAAATCCGGCCCAAACCAAAACCCAAATCCGGCCCAAACCAAGTCCACAAAAGTCAAACCTTGACCAAAAAACGTTGGCTTTGACCAAAAATGTTGACCTTGACCAAAAACATTGACCTTGACCAAAAAACGTGGACTTTGACCCAACTTTGACCCAATCCAAACTTTGACCAATCTGAACTTTGACCTTGACCTAGCTTTGATCCGGTCCAACTTTGACCAACCAAATTTTGACCAACCTGAACTTTGACCAATCCAACATTGACCTTGACCAAAAAATGTTGACCTTGACCAAAAAACATTGACCTTGACCAAAAACATTGACCTTGACCAATCTGAATGTTGACTTTGACTCAACTTTGACCCAACCCAAACTTTGACCCAACCCGAACTTCAATCCAGTTCAAGCCTGAACCTCAACCCAATTCAAACTCGACCTCAATTCAAACCGAACTCGACCTCAATCCAATTCAAACTCGATCTCAATCCAAATCGAACTTCAATCCAATTCAAACCCAATTCAATTCAACTTCATTTCAATCCCAAATAATCCCAAACATCATAAATCTCAAACTCTTTGAAACTCCAAACTCCTTAGAACTCAAGCATCTCGAATCTCTAAACGTCTCAACAGACTCGAACGTCTCAACAGCTCAACAGACTCGAACGTCTCAGCAGCTCAACAGACTCGAAAGTCTCAGCAGCTCAACAGACTCGAATGTCTCAACAGCTCAACAGACTCGAACGTCTCAACAGCTCAACAGACTTGAACGTCTCAGCAGCTCAACAGACTCGAACATTTCAACAGCTTAATAGACTCGACCGTCTCAGTAGCTCAACAGACTCAACCGTCTCAGCAGCTCAACAGACTCGACTGTCTCAACAGCTCAACGAACTCGAATATCTCCATAGACTCAGCAAACTCAAAAACCTCAAGAACCCTCAGCTTTTCACACCCGAACACCTTCAAAACTTGTAACCCTTTCAAGCCTTGATCATCCTACAGACCTGAGCGTCTCACAGACTCCGTTATCTCAAGATTTTAAATGTCTCACAGACCCGAGTGTCTCACAGATTTTTTGCACCTCAAACTTCAAAATGAACCCGACAATTTGTCAAACCTCACAAAACGACCACAAAACCTCTTTGACCCCTCAAAGACCCAAAAGGTCAAAACCTCAATTCCTTCAAAACCACAAAACTCCCAAACCTCCAAAAGCCGTGAACTACGTAAGGTTTGATCTCAATAGGGAGTTGAGTACGTAGGCAGCCCATCTAGGGTGCGACCCCATTCCAATATCCAAAAAACCCCTTTCCCAACTCTAGGGCGATATTCATGTCTGTCAAACATTCAAATCCCTCCTGACCCCCACAAACCCTCGACTTCTTTAACTCTCAAAATCAGATTCCAAATCTTTCAGTCTATACTCACTCGAATTCATCAACTTCTTCTTGGCACTAGCTTGGCAGAAAAGCTTGCCTCACCCACTCTCTTTCTCTCTCCCCGTCCTAATCCTATCCTGTGGCTCTTTGAAATGAATCTCTCTCAAAGGTTTTGAAAGAAAGTAATCCCGACAATTGGAGACCGAGGTTTCCTCGGGCACCAATCCGAAGTCGTGGTCATTGCCACTTCCGAGGGGTGTAACCCAGTGCGAACCCACACAGAATCTCTAGTATGATCAGATAAGTCCCTATCCATAGGCAACAATTTCAGAGTCAATTAACGGTTCTTAGAACCCGATTTTCCTTCCTAGTTATCATAGGTCAAACTAGGTGGCGACTCTAGTCAATTCCGCCCTTAGGGTATAAGTCCGCGTGGAGCCCATCAAGAGCGGTGTAGTGCACACTTGCACTCCCCTTTATGCTTTCTGGAAAGACGGACATTTAGTAGGTATTTGAGGGATGTCAGAATAACGGGTTTTCACCCTCCACAGAATGGCATTTTTAGGATCTAGGCTTTTCAGTTAAGAACCATATTCAGATAGACCCCCCCCCCCTCATATCGAAAAATCACCCTCCACAACCCCAAACCTAAGTATGATGAGTAAACATAAACATATGATGTAATAAGGCTAAAACATGCCTTAGGAAGATTGGCAGACAATCTAAACCAAAAAAACACAAGAAAACGCCATAAGGGCAATTTAAGCAAAAATGTGCTCTAAGCTTGAAGAAACTTTGATTAGCACCCAAATATCATTCTAAGACCTTATTAACATGCTAATGGACATGTTAAATCAATTACCAAAGAAAATCAAGCACAAAAACAAGCTTAAACACAAATTGTGCTTGAAGGACTCTTAAAGCACATTTTTAAAAAATTGTCTTAGAAATGGGTTTTGAGTTGTTAAATGCCTATGATTACATCTTAATAAACATGTGTACTAATTAGTATCACATTAGGAAGCCTAAATCAATGAGAAACCAAAAATTTCACAAATTTGTGCACTAATTATGAATAGTACCCAAATAGTGCCCAAAATAAGTCAAATGACTTTCTTAAGTGGTCAATGGTCAAACAACACTTAAATATCTAAGTAAATGAGAGGGGGGACAGTTTTAAGGTGATGAGTCACCATAGGATTCAGCAAAATAAGAAAAGAAGAGAAAGTAAGTGGAAAAAGACTATTTACCTTTATTAAGCAAATATCTTCTTTAAGCCTCTTCTCTCTCCTCTCTTCTTCATTTCCTTCTTTCTCCACTGATTTCTTCTTCATTCTCCCAGTGGAAAACCATGAGTGCAGCCCCCATTCTTGCTCCACCTTCATTTGCTCACAAAATCTTCATTTTAGTTCCAAATCCAAAACTAAGCATAGATTTCTCTTAGTTGGAGCAAGCCCTTCATTTCTATCTTTTCAAATCCTTCAAAGCTCAAGTTTGGTGCCATGGAGAAACTCCATTGAAGGGGGAAAATCAAGTTTGAAGAGCTCCTTTGCTTCTTCATTCATTCAAGGTAAGGAAAGTGAAAGAAAAATCAACTTTCCTCCATTTTTCATATATGGCCGAAATTGCCTTACCAAGATGGCTTATTTTATTCCTTGTATTAGCCTTGATTCAATCTTCAAGAGCTTAGTTGAAGCCATGCTTTGATTCCTTACCAAACTCATTCCAAGATTCCAAAGGTAATCATCCATTTTTAAGGCTTAAAGCACTCTTTTTAACCTAAGAGTAAATTCCATGAGTCTAGGTATATTCCTTAGCACTCATAATCAAGAAAACCAAAGGAGGAAAGTTAGAGAAGCTTGAGAAAAACAAGGTAAATAACTTACCTTAAGGTGTTTTATGGTTTTAAGGGGGTGGTATTTAGATAAGTACTAAATGTAACTTAAAGCTTACATTATATAACCTAGGAAAAAGGATTTGAACAAGCTTGTGAACTTGTGATTAAGGAGCCAATGGAAATGAGTTAGTAAGATAAGCTTAAGGTGAATTATGAGAACACTTATATTGCTATGGGAGCATTGTTGTGTGTATTTGCAGGTTGAAAGCTTTTATATGTGGGAAATTCAGTGTTTAAGTTTAAGTCATTTAAGGGCCTAAGAGCCATGTCATTTAAGAGCCTTAGTGCTATGCAATTTAAGATTATTGCACTATATTGAGTTTGTTATGAATGGGTTGATTTGGGTGAGAAATATGATGAGAAAATATTTGATGTGTGTGAGAAGATTGAATGAGAAAGACCATGCATCTGGGCATGATAATATACTAGAGGAGCTATGGCAAAATTTGAGTAGAAAATAAAGTGTTTAAGTGGTTGTTGTGAATTAATATGACCTAGGATTTACTAGGAGTCATTAAAAGGAATTTGAGTGGAAATGAGTTAACATAGGTGTTCTTGAGGATTAGAATGACCTAGAGTGACCTAGGAGGAATTAGAGGTTAGGTGGGTGTATTAAACACACCAAGATCATGATATGAGGAATGTTAAGACTTGAGCAAAAATCTGTAGGAAATGATATACAATGCCTTGTGATGATTTAGGTATGATCTAGTTTGTGTAACCTTTATGGTATTGAGTGGATTTGAGTGATGGAGATGAAAATGGTCTAAGAAGGATTTAGCATGGTCAAGATGAACGTTAAGAGGATGGCTAGAAAAAGCTTAGGTAGGTGCAAGCTTTGAAAGGATGAGTAGAAAGTGTAAGGGAAGGGAAGTTGGGTGAGGAGGTGTAACAAGGCTAAGTTAGGATGCCTAGGTTGGTAAACAATGAGATATGGATTTACAATTGAAGAGATGAGGTTAACACACTCTAAAAAGAGTTATGAAAAGAACTGGTAAGTAGTACCACTTGACAAGAGGTTAGAAATGTGTGATAAGGAAAACAAATGCAAGAATGTTCAAGGTTTTAAGTGTAAACAAATTACGATATTTGGGTGGATGTGTAATGGAGTTGTAAGCAATGAAGAGAGGGTTTAAGGTGTTTAAATGGTGTTAGAACATGTCGGGATGCATGTGGAGAGATTGGAAGAAGATTGGAGAAAATTACAAGTTGGAAGTGTAAGGAACCAAGTGTTAAGAATTTAGTGAGAATTTGAGTAAATGTTTAAGGAGATTGTTGGATGTTTAAGAGGGTTTTGAGGTGCTAAAATGATGTTAAAACATGTGGGGAAACATGAGGAATGATTAGGAAAAGATTGGGGTGAATTTGGAGTTCAAAATGAGAAGAAAAACACTTTGAAAAATAGGTTCAGCTGTGGACCGCCCCTGTGGGGAGGTCCAGTGAAATTCTGCAGCATATATTGCTTCTGTTGTGGACTGCCCCTGGGACCTCCCCAGAGGGGCGGTCCAGTGTAGAGAAAGAAAAAAAAATTCTTTAAGGCTTCTAATGATGGGGGATTGAATGGTAATGGTTTTAGATGATGTTTAGGCCTTGTTTGGTGACATGTAAAGGCCTTTAAAAGTGTAAACAAGTGTTAGGTTGGATGTGAGAGTTGTGAACTTAAAATCACAAGAGTAAAATTAAGTATAACGGGATGACGGGGTTAACTATGAGCGCATTAGTCGTTAAACAATCATATTACCCCGATATTAATGGAAGCAATTGTAATGTTACCAGTTGTTTGAGAATTATTCGAAGACACAATAGAGTGGACCTTGGTGACAGGTATGGTTTTCTTGTAGCCTGCTTGCTAACGAGGTGTCCCTCGGCTTGTGTGCTATTTGTTTATGTGTGCCGACTAAACAAGATAAAGCATGCAACCGGTTTATTGTATTGTTGTGTATTGTTTGAAACTAACACAACTTACCTTTGAGAACTTGCTAACAATGTTTAGTAAAGAATTGTGTGAGAATAAGGAACACTTCCTAATATTAGTTTGTTAATAACCGAAAGAGGTTTAACCAACAAACATTGTCTTGAGACTTCTACTAACTGGAACTTGGGGGGAGTGAGGAATCCGGAATGGTTCGGTCATGCATGTGTTAAGGGGAGGTCGGTTACCTTTTATTAGCGCCGGCTTCAAAATGGGCTTGTCTTCGGACTCGTCGCCTAGGGTTGACAAACAGACCCGGCCACCTTGAATTACAGTTCAAGGTGGGAGGCCAGATTAAGATGGTGTGGTGGGATCTACCTAAATCCCAACTAATTTAAGAATTATTGTTTATTGAACCAGCGCAGTTCTCGGCCGCTGGCTAGGGTTACTTTTGACCCGACAAAAATAAATAATGGACTAAGTATAACCGAATCTGATTAAAGAACGATGGACTTGTTTGAGTTGAGATCTGAGATGAGAATTGAATGTTACTCGATTTAAGGAGTTAAAACGCTAACTCACTTACCTAACGAACACTTATTAAGTCGTTCAATCCTTTGAGTTGTGATTGTTCACATGAATTTGGTTTGTTGTTTAATGCACTTCTTATTTATGTTGTGTATCTAATCAACTTCATGCTATCGACAATTAGTCGTCGTAGCCCCGTTAGCTTGGGGGCTATAAGAGAATCGTACCAGCAAAGGTGCTGACCCCCTCGGGGGCTGCTGTTTATATTTTGCAGGTGAACGACAGAAGACGACCGTCCTGAGAGTAGGATCGGGTAGAATTACTACGGGTTGTTTTACTTTTGTTACACGAGTTGTGCATGTACACTCGTTTAGTAAATGGATGGGATGTTAGTATGATGTATTAGGATATGAGATACTTGGATTAAGAACATGTACTTGGTTAAGATTTTAGTATACTAATGTTCGGTATATTCGGGTCCATCAGACCGTAGCTAGATCTTGGAGTATTTAGTATGCCTAGTTGGTCATGTGGGTGACTAACGGCGGTAACACCAACGGTTGTAATATTCCGCTGTAATGTTGAGTTAAGTAAATGGAGGTTTATGAGATGACTATGTATTTATGAGTTGGGGTGTTACATGAAATGAGGGGGAAAGGTGAAATGAAACATAGATATTAGATGAAAGAAGAGAGAAAAACAATTAGAAATTAAGTATATGCTCAAACCAATTTTTAATGTAAATTAGGCTTCAGCTTACATTTATATGACAATTCGATAATAATATCACTACAACATTGTCTGTTTAGGGAGGCAATTTTTACAAGATTAAAGGAGGCAACACAAAACTTGCCGCCATAAAGAAAGCAAAAGAGGGGAGAAAGTTTGTTGCCTCTGTTTGTCTTATCAATAAAGGCGACCAGGATTGTGGCCTCTGTTGATATGATCAATGGAGGCAATACTAATCTCTTGCCTCTGTTGGTATGTTGCTTTGTATCAGCCTCTGCGGTCATTGGAGGCAACATTTATGTCGCCTCCATTGATCTAAATGCCTCCATTGATAAGAACAATAGAGGCGAGTGACTTACTATGCCTCATTTACACATTCTTAAGAATTATTAATAGAGGCTACATCGGTTGTGCTATATACATACGGTACGGAGACAAGTATTACCTTTAGACAAGTATTACGTTACCTCGGTTGAAGAGTTTACAGAGGCAAGATGAGGTGGCGCCTCGGTTATTTAATACATATACAGAGGCAAGCCTTCTAAGACGCCTCTCATGAATGATTTAGGGAGGCGAGTGTTTTAGGTTGCCTCTGTTGAACTAAACTTAAATTAATTTTTGTACTAAGTATACTCTCCCGTATTTGAGAAATTCTAGCCTCGTTCTCATTTTTCCTCTCTAACCAACACTGAGAATACAAATAATCCTCTGAAGATGCAGCTCTTTGTAGAAGCGCTCACCGTTAAGACAATCACTGTCGAGGTCGATATCTCCGACACTATCGACAACGTAAAAGCCAAGATCAAAGACAAGGAAGGAATTCCCCCAGATCAGCAGCATCTGATCTTCACTGAAAGCAGTTGGAGGACGGGCGAACCCTAACCGACTATCGAGAAGGAATCAACTCTCCATCTCGTCCGTCTTAGGGGTGGGATGTTATCCGAGCTATCAGTTAGAAGGTAAAAACCCGGTTGCATTCTCTGAGTGTTGCTTTGCTGTTGAGGTCAGTTGTGTGAATTCGATGTTGAGCTCCAGGCGTTCATCTACCTACGCCTTCACGCAAACCCCCAAAACCGACGAGTTCCGAACTAGGTCACGAGCAACAAGAAGGTCGCGAGCAACCGACGAGTTGTGCGAATTCGATGTTGAGCTCCAGGCGTTGATTGATGGCAACAATGCGACTTTCGTTGACGCCACTGCCACTGAAGGTAATGTGATTGTTTGCTGATGCTCCTCTTTACAATAACTTAGGTGTCTGTTCTGCGTATGTAAATTACGCATGATGTTGATGATCTAAGCTCACAGTTGGACTGAATTTTTTTAACGTTCCATGGTTGATCCTTGAAGAGCACTGATATTGTGGGAAAGGTGGCATGTCAACTTGTGATATAGACAAGGATGAAAAAGGCAAAATGTTGGAAGTTAATTTCATGTGATGCAACTTTAAAAATTCAATTTATGTGCTTCCTGACTCACAAATCAGTCCCGTGCTTTCTAATGTTTTATATCGTAGGCTGGTATGATGTCTGATTTGAGCTCTTAAAGGACCAATCTAAATGATTTTTAGTGAGCAAACCCCTTTGCGGGTACTGGGTGCACCCACCCAAGGGACCAATCTAAATGATTTTTGGAATCTCTAATTAATGTGTCTGTTCGTATTGAAATCCTAATCTGGGCAATTGTCAAAGTCAAGTCAACCCTATTTCATCACATCTACTAACCCTCATCACTCAAGAGTCTACAGCAATCCTAATTCTGTGCTTATCTGTTGATAGGGATCTGTCCTCTGAGTGACCAATAATGTTGGTGGCATGCTTTTATGTTTTTTTTTGATAATTTTAGGCATAGCCTTTTATATTAAGATAACCCTGGAAGACCAGGTGGATGGGCATAGTGTGGGCCTCATTAAAACCTCCTTAAGTAAAACCCAGTGGGATAAAAACTTAAGGAGGAAAAAGAGTACCCGCCACATCCAAATTACATCCCTAGTTGACAAACTAAAATAGATCAAATCAATAAAACCACAAGCGAACAGCAGCCAGCTGACCAACAAGCTACCCGCCCCTACTAATTTCAGCTATTACAGGTAATCCTTGACTGACGATAATCCTATAAAAGAGTTACAATTAATAGGAAAGTCCCTCCACCAAACTTTTGTCCACCTCCATATCCCCAGTTTAATTTGCACAACAACCCGATCCACATCACATACTTCGTTTCGAAATACCATGCTGTTTCGCAGAATCCATATATGGTCGATTCCATAGCAGAACGTCGATTTCCATACTCGCTTAGCCTTACTCGCCATCGAGATGGAGTTGGAGAACCAATCACGATAGATATCGGCAACCCTTTCTTTAAAAGTAAATGCAATATTCCACCACCTCAAGACTTTCTCCCATATTTGCCCAGTTACAGAACAATGAAATAACATGTGGTCTATGGTCTCCATGGACCGCCTGCAATGGTGGCATGCTTTTATGTACAGAAGGAAAATTTTCCTTATAATGATCGACACAAAATTGGGGGAGGGGAATGGTGTACTTATGTGCCTATGTATCTCAATTCTAGCTGATTTCTGGAGGAATAATGCTAGTGACAATTAAAGTCTGTTATGACGAAAAAGTAAATTTTGTTGTATCCTTTGAATCTGTTGTCTTGAATCCTTTCTTCCCTGATATACATTCCTTACAGGAGAATATTTTGGCTGGGTGATCTGAATTACCGCATCAACTTACCATA